>JABXWE010023656.1:0-19309 GCA_014611495.1 Limonius californicus | reverse complement strand
TCACCTCATTTTACCCTTCATATACTATTCAGAAAAAAAAATCATTTGAATCGATTCATCCGTTTTCGAGTAATTGGGCGTTAAACTCAAAATTTTCAAAAAATCATAGCGCCCTTCATTTTAAAGCTAGCGAGTTCGGCAAAAAACTAACAGATTTGTATTATGACCCTCTATCGTTATCCGCGATAAAAGTTTCAAAATTGTAATCACGAAAAAAGTGATACCAAAAAAACATGCGTAACTTCCGCTTGCGGTTTCGGATTTTTTTGAAAAGCTTATTTTTTCGATGAATTCTCGATACACCCCCGCATTCCAAAGCGCATCAAAATCGGAGCAATACTTTCGGCTGTAGGAGCATCACATACATACATACATACCCACCCACAGACAGACATTTTTTAAAAACCACTTTTTTGGGTTCCTAGAGGCCCAAAACGGATATTTCCGTTAAAAACTCGATTTCGAAAATTTTCATAAATTCAATACTTACCCTATACCTATAAGGTATGGGAAAGTAAAAATGTATCAAAAAACCCAGAAGAAGCGATGATAAAATTACCATAAGTAGTGCAAAATTACGGTAAAATCAGTCTAAGCTTACTTTATAGCTGGACTTAATTTATGGAATTTGTTTCACTTTGCCAATAATAGCCGTCCATTAAGAATATAACGTACACAACCCCAATATCAAGAATTATCTAATTTACACAAAACAAAAATGCAGATGCTCTACAACAAATTTATTTTATAGTATTTCCACGAATTGATTTTTTACATTGGATGCAGCTCACTCTACACCTAATCATAGGCAAATAATGCCTATGACCTAATATTTACGAAGCTTGTTCAATTGCAACCCATCTTTGATCAACTTAGCCTTGAAAAACAAATGCAATAACTCAAATGACGTTTGTTAATGTTATTAGTGTTCGCAAGCAACACATTAATAAGTTTTTGGCGTTTGAATTTGATTCTGATTTTTAAAACTTCGTTTTTTAAATGGCGTTTTTTGTTGAAAATCCATCCAAGTTTCTCAGCGTGCGGTTCTACAATTTTCATACGCTGAGGGTGTGCAGCCATTGCAGATTCATGCGCGAATGCCAGCAGTGTATGAAAATGCATGTACTGCGTACCCAACGGTGAAGGAATGGTGCCGAAAATTTGAGAATGGAAAAAGGGCGACTATGGATGAGCCGCGACCAGGTGCACGGTGTACTGCATTAACAGAAAACAATACGGTATGTGTGGAAGGCTTTATTAAAGAAAATCGTTGCATTTCAATTAGAGCAATTTCAGAAATTGTTGGTGCGAGTGTAGGATCTGTCCATAGTATTGTTCAGAATCTGGGTTACAGCACAATTTGTTCGCAATGGATTCCTCGTCTCTTGTCTAATGAAAAAAATGCTTGCAAATGGGCTTATCTCTGTACACCTCACAGACTATAGCCAAAAAATGGTGATGACTTTCTTCTATCAATAGTTGCTGGTGACGAAACTTGGTGCCATTTCTACGAGCCATCCAGTAAATTATCGCCGATACAGTGGAAACATTCAAGTTCACCACCACCGAAGAAGTTTAAAGCGCAACCTTCTGCAGGCAAGGTGATGATAACATTTTTGTTCGACCATGAAGGACCCTTGTTGATAGAGTTTAAGGAACTTGGAGAAAATGTCAATTCAAATCTGTACAATGAAACTTTAAACAAGCTAAATCAAGCAATAAGACTGAAACGTCCAGGAAAACTTAAGCGTGGGATGATTTTGCTGCACGAAAATGTTAGGCCACATGTTGCTGATGTGATGAAAGAAAATCTTCAGCCCAGATCTACAGCCTTGCGATTTCCATATTCTTGGAAAAAGGCGTTAAAAGGTCGGCATTTTGAGTCTGATGCAGAAGTACAGATAGCTGTGGAAGACTTCTTCAATCTGCACCCACAAGAATTCTATGAGCAGGTTATACGTCGGTTAGCAAAACAATCGGATAGATGTCTTAACAGTGACGGCAATTTTTGTAATTAAATTGTTGTATAAGATATATAAAGCAAAGATGGGTTTCAAGTGAACACACCTCATATTAGTTAAATGTAGTGAAATTGGCCTTCCAATTGGTAAACCGTCTTTTGAAGATAAATTTGTTGATTAACAATAACGTAATTTTTATTAATGCAAAGTTCGAATTATTGAATAAACTTATTTTGTTTCGTTAAGTTAACATTTTTGTTGATAAAAGTATTATTTAGCAAAGGGATATACTCTCGAGGAGGTATTTGTGAAAACATATTGGTGACAGCGAATCTAACTAAATTGCATTGCGATGGTAAACTTAAACTGGACAACTTACTAATTAATTCGGAAAAATTTTTGACTGAATATTTTGGTGTGTATTCTAAACTAGTAACTATATTATTTAATGTTTTTGCTAACATGTGGTTCAGTGCGTTTATGTATGAGATTACCGGTCCAATAGGCATTTGGGGTTTCGGTATTTTTATTAAACCATATAGTTTTGGTGGTTGTGGGTTTGGAAGTATTATTTTTCTGTTCTCATAACTAGGCATATTTCAGACATTTTTGGTAATAAAAGAATATTTTAATTGTTTTGAGCATTAATACTTAAATTGGAGCATTTGCCTGTTAAAATTGCATACTTATACAATTTTTGTTATCAAGTACAAATTCACTTCGTCAAGCAGTCTGGGAATTTCCATAAATTTTAAATAATTTTCTAAATTCGTTCATTCTGTATTTTGAATATGTAGGACCTTTCTTAGTTGTTAAGCTTCGAAAACCCAGAATACTTGAAAATGCTAAGAGGATTTGAGTGGCCCTGTTGCGTTAATGGGAAAACCTGTGAAAAATGAAAGTTTAACAAATCATCGTCCATTCAGTTGTCTGCTAGTTCCAATAGTGTGTTAACATCTTCAAGATGCCGAAAGAAAAAAAAGTTTATAAGTGCTCTTTTGAACCAGTTTGCGAGGGACTATAATGATTTCATAACAGATGGGCGTCTGTTATTTTGCAAATACTGCGAAGTTCCTGTTGCGGCAACCAAAAAGTTTCAAGTTACTCAGCATCTACAAACCGGAATCCATGGAAGCAATAAAAATCGAAAAAGAGAAAATAACCAACGGCAAGTGTAAATTTCTGCTTTACAAAGGCCTGGACCTAAACGCTCAGAATTTAATGGAGAAATTTGTAAGATTTTTATTTACGCTGATATTCCGTTGGCTAAATTAAAGAATGAAGTTCTATGAAATTTTTTGGAAAAGTACACGAAATAGAATATTCCAGATGCATCGGCACGAATGAAATTATATTTCCGAGTTATATGAAGCAATATTACAGAAACTAAGAGAACAAGGATCACAGTATTTGGGTGTCTTTGGATGCAACAACCGAAGCAGAACAAAGATGCGTAGCAAATTTTGTATTTGTTATATTAGGGGATAACAAAGAAAAAAATAAATCATATCTGCTGACTTTAAAAGTCACAAAATGAATCATTCAACTAATGCTGCTATTTTCAGCGACTCTCTAAGATTATTGTGGCCATCGGGAATTTTATATGAAAAAGTGCGAGTGGTTTGTAATGATGCTGCACCATATATGTGCTACGTAATGCGAGAACTGCAGATTTTGTATCCAAACATGATACATATGACTTGTTTAGCACACGGTTTACACCAAGTAGCTGTAGTTCACAATATTTATTCAAAGTTGAGGGGGACGTTCCACTTCCACCCGCGCCAATCATTTAACTTGGGGAACTTGGATCGACGCTGTTGTGTACTACGCTAAAATTTTGAAATTGTGAAGAAAGTTGTTAATGAATTCGGCTCTAAAGAAGCACAGGGCATTGAAGAAGTACAGGGTATTCTGAGAAAACCAGTTATTCGAGAAGATTTGATTTTAATACGAGCTAATTGGGCTTGCATTTCAACTGTAATCTCTAAACTAGAAGCGAAGGGATTATCTTTAGTCCCCATTGAAATAGTACAAGATATGGTTATGGATTTATCTAACTTCAACAAAAAGGATTGCATTAATAAATTAAACGAAGTGCTGTCAAAAAATACGGGCTATGAACAACTGAACAATATAAATGAAGTGTTGCAAAATGAGACAGCCCTTGATGCAAGAAAAGAATATTAAAATATAATTGACACTGTAAATTATGAATTTGTACCAATAGTGTCGTGTGATGTCGAAAGAGTCTTTTCACAGAACAAAAATATTCTCGCTGACAACAAGCGCAAACTTACATTAGAAAATGTATTACACCACGTTGAGGTTAAGTGCAATTATGACTTGATTTTATAATTTAATTAATTTTAAATTAGTAATTTTGGGTTTTTATATTAATTTTAATTAAATAGTTTTGGATTTAAAAATTTTTTGTGCATTTTAATAGAAAAATATATATGTATTGATATAATGTTAATGTTTTTTTATTCTAGTTAGTTGACTTTTTAGTGCATATTTAAGTGCATATTTTGGATGTTTTTGATGCATATTTGCATGCATATTTTGAAGTTTTTTATTGAATAATTATCCTCAGCCTACTCATAACCTATTAAGGCAACAATACAGTTATTTGACGTTTGTTTTAGCTTGTTCTAATATTTGGTTCGTTTACAATATTAAATGCTTTTGAAAGTGACATTTAAAATGTCGAAATATGTATAAAGCACAAAAATTATATAAATCGTGTTGAAATTGAGCCAATTATTATTATTAAAATAGAAATGATAGTCACACTTTTTTTAAATTACTTTATGTTATGTTGGGATTATTTTCTAGCGAAATTTTAGAAATATACAAAACAAACTATTCATGGTTTCAAAGACATTGAAAATTTGGCTAATCAATTTAATGATTAATCAATAAAATCATCAGCTGAAAATAGAAATGTTTTACAAACCCAATACTGTTCAAGAGAATAAAGAGAAATTCCAAATTAAGAGTAACCGAAAGCAAGCAATGTGAATAAAATCAAGGGATAAGTAAGATAGGAAGAATATAAAAAAATAATAGAATATCAATAGCAATAAAGTTTTTTGGTCGGTTTTCTCTTATAAGCTTTTATTTTAAAATGAATTTTTGTACCGCGATACAGGCTTGGAAATCAAACCATTATGTCGGAAAAATTTATGTTCTAAAAATCTTTGAAGCCCAGTTATTCAAACATTGTTGGTAAGCAATCACAAATATCAATTTAATATGCAATACATATTACTTTCATAAGAATAGCCAATTAACGTTACTAAAAGAGGCTCGATTTTAATTAAACTCAATGCAAAGTGGCACAAAATGTATCGTGTTTGTCCTGTATGGACTTTCATGCACGTTCCGCAACGCAATTTATCGACGCCTTTTTCCCCTAAACTTGCATAATATTTTCTTCGACGCGGCAGTAAACACCAAAGTAATAGCAATAACCATAGAAGTCTTTCTTTAGCCAACATTTTTCCTAATAATAGGAGCCGCAGCTGTTCGCAAAGCAAATTATTCACAACTTTTACCAGGTCAGTTTTTAGAATCGACCGGACTTTCAAGCTTTCAAATCACGCAACAATTAGTTCAGATCCGTAACGGACTGACCGCGGTGAGTCACCTTGCATTATTCAGCTCCTAAGTGGCCCCCTTTACTCCATAAGCACATAAGTGTGTTACCGAACCACGTATATTATCAATAGATTACAACCTCGGAACTTTCCCGTCGTACTTTTTTCGACCGAAGGGATCCCAACCTACGATGTGCAGGAAAATAAACCTAAAAAGTCTCTACTTTCCCTTTCGTTTTAGAAAGTTTTGTTCGTTAAGTAAGCGCTGGGTTTTTTTTGGTTACTTGCTTCGTAATCCTTTTTGTAGGGGGAATGTAATCGTCTGAATAATGTATACCTGGGCATTTCAGTAGAGAAAGACAATTTTCCAAAAAATTTCGTCTTTCTAATCATTCTGTTAAAATTTGAAATTTTCTAAAAATTTCAAGGATATGTTAAAATTACAAAATTTATATTTAAATGTTTGCAACTTGCATTGCATTTGATTATACCGTTTATGCAATTTATTTAAAAAAATATTGGGACTTTATAAGACGATCAATTTGTAATTAATTTAAATAGGTCAAAAATGAGGCGAAGTAAAAAAGATTTCAATTATATGTTAGTGTTTGCTCTGAGATTGTAATACATTTTTAATACAAGGCCAGTACGCTTTTCCTGTTGAACCTCCTATTTTCTGTACATAAAGGCAAAAAAAGGTTATAAATTGATTGCTTCTATTAAAAATTAAGAAAAGAAGGTAAATCGAAAAATACATTTTCCTTTATTGAAAGTTAAGTAGCTTTTTTTAAGACTTATGTCAAAAAAGTAAATGAATAGAGGCGCTTATTCCTTAAGGCAGTATTTTCCAAACTGTAGGGCAGAAGCGTTTGCACATATGTAAGAAATATTAATTTTATAATAACGGGTGTACAATAGGTGTGGATTGTAAAGCGCATGTCTGTACAATCTCAGACGTCATTATTTATTATTTATTTTTTTTATTAGTCGAATTCTATTTAAGCTAAGACAGAATTTAATTTTTGAATTATTTTACAGTAAATTGTAAACTAGAATTACTCAATCAATGTTTGTAAACAAGAAATGCGACAAAGATTTCCAAAATTGTAAGCTCCAAATGCAGCAGGAATTGATACCCCACAGATTATTTAAAGGAGTTCTGTATTGCCAATGGTTTCACAGATATCTTAATAATGACGAAGTTTTGAATGAAACCTTTTTTACTGACGAAGCCTGGTTTCATCTAACTGGGTATACCAATTCTCAAAACATGCACATTTGGAGCACTGAAAAACTATATTATGGGTAGCTATATCAAGAAGGAAACTCATCTGTTCAATCTTTTTTGACGAAAAGTTAAACGGAGAGCCTATAGTAAAAATATTCTTAAACCGTCTATATTAACCAATTTCATGATGGCGAACTTAAAAATGGCTATTTCCAAGATACTTCTGCAAGACCACATGTTGCACAAGCTACTTTGGAATATACTCGAGAATTTTTCGATGGGCCTATATCCTCCAAGATCGTGTGGTATGACTCCTTCAGATTATTTTGATCTTCATATCTAAAATATTCATTTTTTAAAATTCCAGTGTACACCATGGACGACTTAAGAGATAACTTTAACAAACAATGCTAACTAACCAAATCCAATCCAAACCAATCAATTTATGTCTAAATTTTGTAGACCAACATTTTCAGCATCTGGTGCAGTAACTTTAATAAACGACGATGTCCTTCTATGTTCAGTATCTGTATATCATTCATTTTATTGAATTATTGCTACATACTCACATTCATTATTAAGTCACCAGACACTCAAGAGAGACGTAAACGTTATTATAGAGGATTTCAATGCCCATATCGGGAAGGAACCCTACTACAGACCGATCAGAGGCAAGCACAGTATGCACGAGGTAACAAACGACATCAGCACAAGTGTAGTAAGCTTTACAGCAACAAAAAAACTGAGAATAATGAGTATCTAATTCCAGATGAAAGATATATACAAAGGGGCATGGACAATATCTAACGGAAAAATCACGAACCAAATAGATCATGTCCTTATTATCTAGGAAATGCAAGCCAATATAGCGTTAGAAGACGTAGAGGAGCAGACGCAGACTCGGAGCACCATATAGTAAGAGTGAAAATGAAAACCAAAATTCAGAGGGCCTGTGACAAAGACAAAGCCCAAAAGAAAAAGATATGATGTAAATGGTCTTGCAGAATCTAAACAGCGACAAACTGCATTTTAGGTGAACACAGAAGAAAAGTGCAAAAAATAAAGGAGCCGGCGGAAATGGAACACGACGAGAGGTGTAAGGAAAAACGAGGAAAACCTGAATGAAGATGCTGAGCACCGGCATGGCAAATGACATAGAAGAGTACAGAAAGCAAAAGAAGAGGAAGAAGACAATGTACAGAAAAACAAACATAAATTTTAAAGAACAAGAACTTGCCGATCTTCAGAAGAAATACGAAATCAAAACAATATGGAACTTCTACCAGAAAATGAAAAGGACGCATAAAATAGTAAAACAGCATTCAAGAAAAGCATAGAATGGAAGCTAATAGGAAATAAAACCCAAAAAATAAAACGTTGGAAGGAATACTTTGAAAAGGCATTAAACAACGAAAGACGAGCAAAGAGTAGAGGAAAAGCAAACAAACGAAAATGGAGAGGTATATGTCGGAATACCAACTAGGCGCGAAGTGGAACAGCAGATTATAAGTCAGAGGAACAGAAAATCCCTGGCATAAATGGAATCCTTCCAGAATTCTCAAGGTATGGAGAAGAAGCTGAAACAGACTGCGGCAATTAGAGAGGTGTAGTTCTACTAAACACAACATACAAAATAATGGCTACACTTATTATGAAAGGCTAGAAGAATACGTAAAACCTTCATTCGGCAATATCAGTGCGGGTTTAGAAAAGGGCGGTCAGTGATGGACCACATATTTACATTAAAACAAATAATTGCAACGGGCTGCAAACAAAACATAGAAATTTACGTCCTATTTATAGATTTTCGACAGGCATACGACTCGATACGAGCTAGTGCAGAATATGAGGAATCTAAAAATCTCAGAAAACCCATACAGTACATTAAAAGGGACATCAAATAAAGTGCCGGTAAATGATGAACTCTCAGAAAGTTTCGAAACTCAAAAAGTCAGGCAAAAAGATCCACTATCGATAACCCTCTTCAATCTAATGTTCTACAAAGCAATACGAGACAGTGGAATTATAACGAAGGGAACAATAATCAGCAGAAGACACCAATGCCTAGCATACGCTGACAACCTGACTCTCCTAGCAAGATATACGGCAGAACTAAAATAGATAGTAAGAAAGGTAGAATTCTATGCGAGAAAAAGAGAGCTAAAAATAAATGGAGACAAAACAAAGTTTATGATCCTATGTGGATAAAACGCAGATACACGTACAAGTTTACCCATTGAGTTGGAAAATGGCAGGAGATAAGTATGCAGAGGGTTCAACGTTTGGTGTTTCTTGGTGCATCCATAACAGAGTACGGTGATGAAGAGAAAGAAATCGAAGCAAAACCAATCAAAGTATGAAAGGTGCGCGGGGTGCGTTGAATAAGGTACTAAAATCAGAAGACATCTCACGCAGTGCGAAACTTACACTCTATAAGATGGTTATAAGACCTACATTGACGTATTCCAGCGAAACATAGGCCCTTAACAGCAGGCAACGGGAGGTGGTAGACGCATGAAAACAAAAAAAAAATATTTAGAGGGGACTTAGGGGGAAAAAGTAGAGATATGTGGGAGAAGAGCACAAACGAAGAAGTGATGTACCGTTATAGTCAACCAAATATAACCCAGGTGATAAAAACAAACAGGATAAGTTGGTTAAGTCATCTTGAAAGAATGGAGGAAGAGCGAATAGTCAAAAACATGAGGGATGCAAGTTTAACAACCACGCGCAGAGTAGAGTGGCCTAGGAAAGATGGATGGAAGCAGTGTATGAAGACGTACGAGAAAAGGATATAGCAAACTGGGGATCAAAAGCTGTCGATGGGAAAAAGTGGAAACAAACCATTAAGCTATGGGACTGCAAACGTTTCATATATGTATATACAGGGTCCGGCAGTGAAACGGGATGATTTCAACATTTAATTATTTTTTAAAGATTGAATTTTTTATTAATCTATCATGTGTAAATATAAAGTACAAGAATAGCCATTTGGCGTACAATACAAAAAAACTATTTTCTAAACACTATGTTCGCCAAAATCCTCCACTGAAATTTATGCATTCTTGGAGTCGGACTTGAAAGTTTTGCATGACCTCACGCAGCATATTGGCGGGTATTGCTTCAATCTAGTCCCGAATGCGTTGTTTGAGGGCTTGGATAGTTCTGGGTGGATCGGCCTCAAACACTTTCGTTTTTAGGTACCCCCATAAAAAAAGTCACAAGCCGTTAAATCGGGAGAGCGAGGGGGCCAAGTGATATCCCCGTTTCGAGAAATGACGCGGCCCGGGAACAAAGCATTCATTGAAATTCTTGCAGTATGGCTGGTTGCGCGGTATATTGAAATGATGTCGGAAAACGCAACGCGTTTGAATGAAACTCTCGTTATTCTGATAATAAGCTTTAAATGCGAAACCGCGGTGTTCACCCGTCCAACAATTCACTGTAAACTAAATGGTAGGCCTTGCTGATGGTGAGGAACCAACGGCCTTCGTCCCCACCACCACCTTACGAGCTCTGAACCCCATCTCAAATCATCCCGTTTCACTGCCGGACCCTGTATATATATATACAGGGTGTCCCAGAACTAAGGGGCCATACGGTAATAGCAGATTCTTTGTATACAAATATTACGATTTGTCTAATAAACCATAGTCCAAAAGTCGATAATAACCGAGATACAGGGTGTCAAAGTTAAATATTTATTTTTGATTTTTTCTAATAACTTTTGAACAAATGCAAATATTTCAACAAATTTTGGAAGTTAGGGGGTTTTTGACGTGAAGAATTCAAATTTTTAACTGTTTTTCTGTTACGTAGTAGAGGGCGCCACCTACGACACTTTTCTACTCTTTAAAACATCATATCTTTTTTCTGCTTCAAGGTATGATCTTTTTTAAAGATAACGATTCTTCAACCTTTTCTACGTAAAAATGATATACTTTATGGATGTCGCTACTAATAGCCGTTTTCGAGTTATTTGAGTTTTAAAGTTTCACTGCATTGAAATCTTATGGGTATATAATTTGTACTTAGGCAACAAAGGTGGCTGTGGCTGTTTCCATGGCACGCGATCTGACAATTGCTGTTGTTAGTTCACTTCTTTTGTTATTTTTGATGTAAATTTTTTATGTTGAGTTGTTTTAAGTAGTTGTCAAGTTGTGAAGTTTTAGTTTTACTTAAGACAACTCAACATTGAAAAATTTACATCAAAAATGACACAAGAAGTAAACTAACAACAGCAATTGTCAGATCGCGTACCATGGAAACAGCCACAGCCACCTTTGTTGACTAAGTATAAATTGTATACCCATAAGATTTCAATGCAGTGAAACTTTAAAACTCAAATAACTCGAAAACGGCTGCTAGTAGCGACATCAATAAAGTATATCATTTTTACGTAGAAAAGGTTGAGGAATCGTTATCTTTGCGAAAAAAGATCATACCTTGAAGCAGAAAAAAGTTATGATGTTTTAAAGAGTAGAAAACTGTCGTAGGTGGCGCCCTCTACTACGTAACAGAAAAACAGTTAAAAATTTGAATTTCTCACGTCAAAAATCCCCTAACTTCCAAAATTTGTTGAAATATTTACATTTGTTCAAAAGTTATTAGAAAAAATCAAAAATAAATATTTAACTTTGACACCCTGTATCTCGGTTATTATTGACTTTTGGACTATAGTTTATTAGACAAATCGTAATGTTTGTACACAAAGAATCTGCCATTACCGTATGGCCCCTTAGTTCTGGGACACCCTGTATATATATATATATATATATATAATCTCATTGTAAATATAAATGCCAATCTTCTTGAAAAGATGTCAGTTTGACTGACGTTTTATTTAAGGGTATGCAGTCAGTACAGCCAGGCGATTTATAACCCATAACCACTCAGGACTTAAAGACTTACTGAACACACGTTATTATAATAAATATCTACCGTAAGTTACATTATATGTGTAAGAAAAAACTTTGTTTGTACTTACATGTTTGTAAGATATATTCTGTTGTATATCATTGTTTACGATGTTAAAAGTGTGGTGGAAAGGCTCGTCAATTTTTTATGTAAGCAGTGAGACGTTGGTGTATAACGTTTGACAGCCACTGACTTAAACAATATAGTAGGTTCAAATTCGAGGTGAGGTACAAAATGGATATTTTGAATTCTTTTTTTCAAATAAAATTTCATAATTGGGATGAACTATAAAAATTTAAAGGTCTTGTTTTCAGTTACTCTTCACTTTTCTTGTTCTAATGTTATAGACACTTTTTTAAATAATGGGCTATGAATTATAGCCTCACGTATTTTTTTAACCACCTATTTGGTATTATTAAAAGTCCTACTTCTTGAAAAATAATTATTGTCTTCAAGAATGCAAAATGAGGGTGCTGTAGAAAAATGTATTTCCACGGGTTTAAAAAGTCATCACACAAAGAAGTGAAAAAATGTAATAATATTGTTGAAATTGTTAATAAAGTAACATTTAATTAATAAGTAATAAATTTCAACGAAGTAACTCAAGAAACAATTAATTAGGGGATAGGCGAAGCAGACTATGGCTCATTTTTGTGTACATTAGTTTACATTACTTACATTATAAAACCACTCTTTTGAACTCATAACAAAAAAAATTATACGACGTTAATGAGGAGCATAAAATTGTAAACAAAATTATTTACCAATTCCATTTTAATTAAGAATTAGGAAGGAAGTATACGAAGCAGAACACATTATTTTTTTTGTTTTAACATTTGTTCTGAGAATATCTTATTAAGTATATATATTATATTAATAACATCACACAATTAAGTTAAACAATATTTCTAATATCTATGTATATGTAAATATCCAAGAATGGGGTGAAGTAAAATTACTTATTGTTCGTTTAACTTGAACAAATTTTGCAAATAATTATGATAACCCTAACTTCGGGGGTTCGGTTAGGAAAGGACCTTCAGTTTGGAAAAGTGTAAGATACATTTAGATAGATTGTATCGAGGCACCGCTTGCTTTACTTTTGCTTTGTAGTATGTTTTGCCAGTACTATGTGGCCACAAAATAGTGCTTACATACCCTATGTTCACGTTTCTCGACACAACCTACAAAAATACATTATTGTTATGGAGCTTTCACAGGCCCTGTAAGCCCATCACTTTGATGTGAAGCGAAGCTAACCTAGTTTGTGCTACGCTAACCGTGTTGGTGCCTAACCATGGATAACCTGCCTGATGTAAGGTGTATGCGTTTGGAGTCTTTTTACTCGTTTAGTGCGATTGCCATTAATTTGGTCCCCAATGGCAACCAACCAACGAAAGAATTACAAAATTTTTTTGACCCATGGATTGTTTCGAACCTGGAAGCGTTTGGACCATTGTATTGCATTTGAAAGAGCGAGATCTAGGAGGTGGTTTTCCAAGCATGTCTAAGCACTGCAGTCGTCATTGGTTTATTGTACTCCCTAACTAAGAATTTTGCCTATCTGGAGTAATTCTAATTCTAGTAGTGATTTTTAACGTGTCACACATTTCAGTGACACGGGACATATGGATTTACTTCTCAGACGATAGAAGCCGCACGTTCAGATTTTTCGCTGCTAGAGGAATCTCACTGACCTCTGCCGAATTCCAACCCGCGTACCTGGCTCCAAAGGCAAATGCACTAACCACTAGACTACCGAGACCGGCTGTTTAGACTATTACATCCAAAGCCTGACCCTCTTACCTCTGAGCCACCCCAGCGCTCTTGCCAAAATACATACAGTATGTTTTTTACACACTATGTGTGAGAACATGAACATATTATATGCTGACAATAAGATTGACTGATAATACATTTTTTTATGGGAAATGAAATAGACAGAACTGAATGGAGGGAACGGACTTGCTTCAATTCATCAATTACGTTTGTTAGGGGTGCCAGCGGTCAACATACAACCTTTTCACTGTTACTCTGACCTTCGGAAGGCTTACCAACATAAATGAAAAATAAAGAAATAAACCTTTGATGACAGCCGCATATGTGATTTATTAATTCAATTATTTAAGGGGCGTGTATTAAACCGTTTAGATATTCTAGAGTCAATATGTATTTGTGGTTCTTTGTCTAGGTTGTCGTCGAATCTTTAATTATACCTTATATACTGACTCCTGTTGCTTTATTGAAACGGGTGACCCACCCACAAGTAACTGAATCGACCTAACAATGACATATTTTGGTTGGAAATCCCGTTCTCTTGCAGATATACCTCAGCTCCCTGTAAAACTGATAAGCCTGTGAAGGGAGTAAGGAGTCCTTCCAGAGGTGTGAAGCACACATTGCTTAGGAAACAGGAAAGAGCAACCCTGACGGAACAGCAATTAGACTGTAAAAGGTGCATCTTAAAGGACTACATGGTAGTGAAAACAAAAATAGTTCAAAGGTTAAAGCTCTACTTCGTAAGTTGCACGATTAATTTAACATTATGTAACCGTGAAAATATAAATGTATTGAAGATGCCTAAAACGGCATATACCTCAAATTAGTTGACGTTTTTGGAACGATGTTGCTTTGAAAAGGGAGAAACTGTAATTAAAACTGATTAGGCTGTTAAAGGAGTAGGGAGTCCTTCCAGAGGTGTGCAGCAAACATTGCTTAGGGAACAGCCCAGAGCGACCCTGGCGGAACAGCAATTAGACTGTAAGAAATGCATCTTAAAGGAGCCGGCGTGGGAGTGAAAAGAAAATAGCTCGAATGGTTAAAACTCTACTTCGTAACTTGCACGATTAATTTAACATTATCTAACCGTGAATATACAATCTGTTTGAAAAATGCCTAAAATGGCGTATACGTCATATTTGTTGGCGGTATTGGAATGTTGATGTTTTAAAAGGAAACAACTACGATTAGAACTAATAGGGCCTTTCAAGGGATAGGGCGACCTCCCAGAGGTGTACAACAAACACTGAGCCTCGTGCTAAGGGAAGGGCCTATGAGTGATCATGTCAGGATAGCAATTGGGGCATTCGAACGGCTTCTTGAAGGATCCGGCATGGTAGTGAAAACAAAAATAGCTCGAATGGTAAAGCTCTACTTCGTAACTTACACGATTAATTTAACATTATCTAACCGTGGAAATAGAAATGTTTGAAAAATGCCTAAAATGGCGTATACGTCACATTTGTTGGCGGTATTGGAATGTTGATGTTTTAAAAGGAAACAATTACGATTAGAATTAATGGGGCCGATCAAGGAATAGGGCGACCTCCCATAGATGTACAGCAAATACTAAGCCTCGTGGTAAAGGAAGGGCATATGAGTGATCATATCAGGATAGCAATTGTGGCATTGGAACGGCATCTTAAAGGATCCGGCATGGTTGTGAAAACATAAAAATACAAAACAAAAATAGCTCGAATGGTAAAGCTCTGCTTCGTAACTTGCACGATTAATTCAACATTATCTAACCGTATACGTCATATTTGTTGGCGGTATTGGAATGTTGATGTTTTAAAAGGAAACAACTACGATTAGAACCAATAGGGCGACCTTCCAGAGGTGTACAGCAAATACTGATCCTCGTGCTAAGGGAAGGACCTGTGAGTGACCATGTCAGGATATCAATTGGAATGTTGGAACGGCATCTTAAAGGACCTGTTCCTGATGATAAAAACTTGCCACTATTGGTTTAACATTATCTAAACGTAAAAGTATACATGTATGAAAGATTAATAAATTCGCATATACCTCAAAGGCTGTCCAATTACTACGTAGCCGTTCCAGAGGTGTATAACATACACTGTGCTTCGTGCTAAGGGAACAGCGAAGAGCGACCTTGGTAGATTATCAATTGGGGTATTAGAAGGGCATCTTAAAGCAACTCGCTCCTCCGCGAGACAAGAGTAGCTGATATTTTGAAGTTCACCGTAGAACTTACCACTGTTGAGTTAACGTTTCCCAAATTTGAAAATACAAACAAAACAAAAGTAGAGTATAATATTAGGCTGTCCATTGAATAATTAATATACTGGAAGGTACACGTATCACTAATTTCATATCCTCATGTCTCAATTTCATATTATTTGTTAATTTTAGTGTATTAAAAATTCGTAAATAATTATTTTAACTTAACGTAATAATCCTTTCTTGCTAATATAATAAAAAAATGTAATTTCCATTATTTAATTTGCGACCGTGGAGCTAAAAGTCCAAAAACGAGATGTAGTATGAGTAACATCCCGCGTCAATAACTCCATGCAAGGCTGCTTTTAGCCTACTTTTAGCACATCTTATGCAAAATTAATTGATAAATAATAATTCTGATGTGCTCAGAGTCCAACTTGCACAATACGCAATTATAGTCCGCAATCTAATGGTTTTTGTGAAACATGTACACGCAAATTTCGAAGTGATCGCCTTAACCGCCGACTACAAAGAGAAACCTCACGTCCATCCAAACCGTCTCGATTTGCATTATATAACCGAAAGAAACTTTCCGGCTTGCGAAATAATATCTTTAATTCCCGTATAAATTGTTGCGGTCATTTGATGCCCTGAACATTCGCGTTTGTGAAATTTCCACTAATTACGTTTGTTTTGTAATTATGCTCCAGTTATTAAAATTTAATGTTACGAGAAGAATGCCTGGAGAAATTTTAGCACCATGATGAGGCCCAAACAAGCGAATGCGTTTTAAGGCCATTGTTTGGTTTAGAATTAATTTAAATTGTTTAGCACTTATTTTAATTAATCTAAATGTTAATCTAAAGATAACATTCAAAGCGGTACTAATAGTGGTGATACAAATACCACGAAATCGATCGATTACCTTGATGTGACATTGCATTGTGTAATGCTAATTATATGCGTATGGTCGCTAATTAACTAATTATGTTTAGTTAATTGGGGACGATAAAATTGCAACAATTATAAATATTAGCCATCATTAGTTATAAAAATTCCCCTCATATTGTAGTATGAAATAACAAACTTGACAGTTTGTTTATAATAAAAATTCCTAAAAATAAGTAAATCCAAAATTATTTTCTAAATCTTCAGGAAACAGTGATTCATTTTCCAGGCCTACATTCTTATTACACAAGGTGTTTAAAAAAGGTCTACTAGTAATACACCCGCTTGTAGTAGTCACCAAACTAAACAGAAAGTCTTAATCAAAATATGTCCGCAAATTTATTTTAATTATAAATTGCATTATTGTAAAAGAGCTAACAATATAGGCACTAACAGATAAATAAGTGTAACATTTGTCCCAATACAAAGAACTAGTGAGTTAAAATCAGGAGATCTAGATGGCCCTGCAGTTAGACCCCTAGACACTCATTGCAAAATGTGGAGGAGCGCCAACGTGCATAAACCACATATGAACTCTATCATTTAAGGGCACGTCTTCCAATAGCGGAAGTACAGTGTTATTCAAGAAACCAGGATACAGCTCACCAGTCAACCGATTTAGTAAAAATACTCGTCCTATCATACGATCTTTCAAAACACCAGTGAAACCTTTAACATTTAACAGCAACAGCGTGAGGATTTTCATCTGCCCAAAGATTATTATTATACAGACTGATGATACCGTTATTCCTTAATGTAGCTTCATCGGTAAATAAACTATCAGCAGCAATGTTTGAATTTTCCGCAATATTTCTCAGTATGAATCTAGAAAACACAACTCTTGAAAGATAAGCTGAAGCGGTAAGGGCTGTACCCGCTGGATATGGTATGGGAAGCAATTGTGTACCGTAAACAAATATTCATTATTTAAGTTTCGTTTTTTTATGGCAAATGAAAACCCTACTATTACAGTTTATTAATTAAAAAACATAATCGCCTGTATCTCCGAAACAGTTTGTTTGAGGAGATGTTGATTAAGATTTTTTGATTTTTTGTTTGGTGTGATGAGTACTAACCATTTTTTTAAACGCCCTGTATCAACATTATATGAATTATACAAAACTTCATTCAAACGTTTAACCTTACAGTTTGTACTTCACGAAAATGAATTTCAAAAGTGATAAAAATAGTTCCTAAAAATAATTTTCACCTAATTCATTCATTTAGGTTGGGTTGTGAAATATTTGTAACTAACACAAATTATACTTCATAAAGTTCAGTGCATTTTTTCTAAAAATATCAACAAAGTCAAAAATTACTTTTGAATTATTAATAAGTAGGTATTTCATGAAGTACAATGCTATTTAGCGGAACTTGATGAAAGGTAAAGGTTTAATGTCATGAAGTTATCGTATATCTTAATTTGAATACTAACATTTGATACCTAACACACATGATAGGTACTTCATGAAGTTAAGCACCTTTTCATTTAGTAGTTAAGGAAGAAATAAAATTCGCCTAGGTGCGGTACAATGTTAGAGTCATTCTAGAAGCTCCGCTACATAGTTGTATTTTATGAAGTTCGATAATATCCTTTTTTAATTATCAAAGAGATTAATTGTATAAAGAAGTACATGTAGTTCATAATAAATGTTGATAATCAAATTGTACTTCATGAAGTTGGGTGCCTTTAAATGTAAAAAAGTTTGGTCAAAATATAAAATCGGTTGTGTTACAGTGAAGTTGTGCTTCATCAGGTACTAAGAAAAATATCATTAATCCATGCAAATTATTTTCATAAAACAGTTTAATATAGTGAAGTTGTTGTACATCTTTCTCGGAATATTAAAACTAACACAGTTAACTCAAGGTATACTTCGTGAGGATGACTACTTTCGTATAGGGAAGTTAAGGAAGAAATACAAAGTGCTTTATACAATGTTGGAATTATTTCTGAAACACAACTCAAGCAAAATTGAAGAAATCTTCCATTTCCAAATTTAAATTTAAAGTGGGCTTGGAAACTTCATGAAGTTGGTCACCGTTTATAACCTGAAACGAGCGATAAATGAAGAAACTTTGAATTTCAATTGGTTTGATTCACAAAGCTTCAGTTATTCTGAATTTTCGGGTATGTATTCTACGATGTACTTCATGAAGTTGAAGAATCTATTATTTATTTTTGGAAACAATTTCTTGTTGCAAGTTGTCTTTGGTTCGGTTTTTAATTACATAACTTACATTTTAGCACTGTAAACTTGTCATTAAAAAGTTGTGTTTGAAGCTTTAATATCTGAGAAGTTCAAGTACAGAAACTAATATTGATTGCTAAAAAACAATTTCAACAAGTTTTTTGTATTATATATTAATAAGCAGGAAAAGGCTGAAACTGATAACATTCTAATAAAAGATAGATTCAAAGCTTCTTCTTGATTTTCGGTAATTATCCCAAATTATACTTCATGAAGTTTCTTATATTATATATTAGTGAGTAGGAAAAGGCTGAAACTAATAACATTCTCATGAAAGCTAGATTCAAAGCTTCTTCTAGATTTTCGGTAATTACCCGAAATTATACTTCATGAAGTTTTTTATATTATATATTAATGAGCAGGAAAAGGCTGAAACTAATAACATTATAATAAAAGCTAGATTCAAAACTTCTTCTAGATTTTCGGTAATTATCCCAA
>JABXWE010023655.1:0-17564 GCA_014611495.1 Limonius californicus | reverse complement strand
GACCAACAATCTGCAGTTGTAGCAACTTACGACACTTTTTCCATTTTTTCGAAAATATTAGCGTCGGTGTTTTGCAACTCCTGCTTCAATCTAGATTTTAACGTCTTTGAGGATATTATTTTGCAATCGGGCTGAAGGCCTTTTATTAATTTCTCAAATGATGCTCTAGCTTTATTGCTCGAATCACAAATTGAAAATAGTTGCAGACTATCTACCAGGAAATTTATAATTAATTTGTCCACCGACGCTTGGGATGGTTTTGAACCGAGGCAAACATTTTTTGAAACACTATCTAGTTTCATTTGCTTGGCTCTTGTGGCACTGTTGATTTCGTTTTCAGTACGCAGCTTCCGTTTCTTCATCAATTCAATTTTTTCATCTAATCGTTTCAAATGTGCTGGATGAGCATTCTATAAATACATTTGTAAAATAGAACAAAATCAAATACAGAGGTATAGGTACTGTAATATTAAACAATATAGTATGGCAATTAAAATGTGATACGAAGACATTTAAAATACTGTACCTTGTATCACATTTATATCGCAGAGCTGGACACTATTCAGTAGACTGTTAGTTGTACATACATACCACAACATGTTTCCGTAGATTTGAAGAAGCAACAACACTTGATGACAAGATCTTAATTTTAGGCAAACATAATTTACATTTTCCCTTCAAATTATTCGATGTACGTTCCACACAATCAAAAATATCCATATAAGATTGCCACGGTAGTTGCAAATCTTTTGCACCAACACTATCACTACCAATTTCTCCATTTTTTTCCATTTTTCACAATCAAATTCTCTTATGCGATAATGTCGATACAAAATCAGAATAGAGAATAAATTACCAGCTAGCCGTTAAATTAGAGAAGACACGCCAGAATACTTATTTTTTCAATTCATTTAATGGAAGTACTCTTTGAAAAGGTAGTTAGTTCCTCCCCCCCGTGTTCTAAGAAAATTCTTGTTGTGCATTCTAATGGGGTTTTGCCCTACACTTGAATTGTTCACGTAACGCCAAAAGCAATGACAATAACTCGTTTTTACCTGCGTTGGCCCGGATTATAGATACTTCGTCAGGCGGAATTTTAACAAAATACAAGAAAGTTTTTTTGTTTGAAGACACATTTGAAAAGTAATTGTCAAAAGTAATTGAAAATACATTACAAATTACTATCAAATTGTAATGAATTACAATTACTAATTACTAATTAAGAAAAGTAATGCATTACAATTACTCATTACCGAAAAAAGTAATTGAATTACAGTAATGCATTACAAGTAATGCATTACTTCCATCCACTGGCGCTCAGTAGCAGGTCACCCTATTGAAATACAAAATGCTATTAACATAGAAGCGATAGGTGCTAAAATAAAATTAAATATAGTGGAATAGTGGAAAATGAAATTACAAACTTATTTCACACCAGTGAACTGACTGTAGTTATAGGAGACCTTAATTCCAAGGATACCATCTAGGGATGTAGGGTCAATAACCCGAATGGAGTGAAACTACAACAAATCATGACAGCGCATAACGTACAAATTACAGTACCAATGAGTCCTACTTACTACCCCTATAGAAGGGATCATCAGCCAAACATATTGGATATTATAATTCACAACAACTTTACCAAACCTATACAGCAAGAAGAGCTAGACTCGGACCACGTACCAGTAGTTCTGCGGTTTAAAAATACCCCATTCCATTTTCCAAAATTCCAGCAATAATAGACTGGGAACTTTTCAAAAGTAAGATGAATGCCGATCTTACCTGCTTCATAGCTAGAACTATGACAGACATTAATCAAACTACTGAAACTTTCAATACTACTGTAGAGAGAAGCATAAGATTAGCAACATTCAAACAATACCCAAAACGCAGAACTAACTTCGCTCTCCCTCCTTCCGGCATACTAGACTTAGTTGTTGAAAAACACAAAGTTAGAGGACAGTCGCAGACGATGAGGGACCCAAATTTAAAAGTGCTACTTAATCAACTACAGCGCAGAACAAAATGGGAACTGGATACTTTCAGTATAAATTCTTACAATATATTCATAGCTGAATTGTCGCCACAAGACTCAAGTCTATGGAGAGTCACTAAACGGATGCTGGGGCAACAACCAACAATGAATCCGTTAAAAAATGATGATAAGTCGTTAGAAACAATGACGAAAAATGTATCTGCTTAGCTAAACACTTAGAAATACAACAAACATCACGCCTAACAATACTAATTTTGCTAATGAAATTAAACAGGAGCTCAAAAATAACGTTCCAACTGAGCCTGGTATTACAAAACCTACTAGTCCCAGAGAATCAGCTGAAGTTATTAAAACATTATCAAATAAAAAATCACCAAGAAGTGATAAGATTCCCAATGTTGTGTTGAAAAACCTGACAAAAAAGTCATTAGCATATTTAACAAACATTTTTAATGGCTGTTTACACTTGGGGTATTTTCCTGATATATGGAAAACTGCGCATGTGTTGCCATTTCATAAGCCAGACAAAGATCCACTAAATCTTAACAGCTACCGACCTAATCGGTCAATAATTTCGAAAGTATTTGAAAGCGTTATCTACGATAGATTATATGAACATGTCCATGATGGCACGATATTACCACCGTTTCAGTTCGGGTTCAGAGCAAAACATGCAACGACACATCAGCTAACAAGAATTACGGAATAAATACAGAAAGGATTTGAAAATAAAAACTACACTGCCACAGATTTCTTAGACATTGCGCAGGCTTTTGATAAAGTGTAGCATGAAGGTCTAGAATATCTAGAAGTGTATATTGACTTCTAGATATTAAAATAGCACCCTACCTTCAGCATGTAATCAAATCTTCCCTAACTAATCGTAAATATACATTCAGAATAAATTCTACATCAGAAGTAAGAAGTTGCAATGCCGGGGTCCCTCAGGGATCAATCCTTAGCTCCATGTTATTCAACCTGTACGTACATGATATTCCAACTACTGACGTTAGCTCCTTAGCAATGTATGCAGACGATACTGCCATAATATCTTTACATGAGGACCTATCAACTGCGGTGCAACAATTACAAGGTACTGTTAATATTATTAGTGACTGGTTACAAAAATGTATAGTTAGTTAATGCTAGCAAATGTGAAGCTAAAATCTTTTCTATCCGACAGAAAATTCCTATGAAGAGCTTATCAATAGCTAACAGTGAAATACTATGGAACCCAAAGGGCAGTGCAATTAAGTATCTAAGGTTCTACATGGACAGGCGCCTCACATGGGGATACCATATCAACAAACAGTTATCTGAATGCCACACAAGATTGACAGCACTGTATCCATTACTAAACAGAAAATCGGCACTAAAAAGTAAAACTGCAATACTTATCCACAAATCAATTTTGAGGCCGATACTGTCATATGGATGCTCGGTATGGGGAAAATCAAATAAAACGCATATCAATAACCTCCAACGAATGCAAATAAACTCCTTAGAATAACCATCAACGCTCCCTTGGTACGTCAGAAACTCTCAAATCCACGAAGAACTAGGAACTCCTGAAATCACTGAATTTATTAAGAAGATCACGGGAATATTCACCCAACTCAACTCAACTCAGGGGCAAAACATTATTCTATTAGTAAACAATTAGTGCATACATAACTTAAACGCCACCTTCCTCAAGAGTTTTCCTGTTTATAAAATGTAATTATTTCATTGGGTTTTTCGATTCTATTGAATTAGTCTTTTAAGTATCTCATTTCTGTAGTGTGGAAATACAAAACTAGTTCAGGAGAGTGTTATCTAGACAAGATGGTCAGACAACTTGTTAAGAATCCACCTATGTTCATCAGGCAATTAATCTAAACCACAATGTTTACCAGAAGCTTCGAGAAATGCCTAAAAGGATGTGCACTCACTTGATTAATACTAGAAAATGTTCACATTCAGAAAATAATATTTTGTCCTGTGGACTAAAATCACTCTGCAATTTGGCAGGTATCGAGTAACCGATCAAAGATGAGTGATCATCTTGAAATGTACTTTCATCAACTAAAAACTCTTAAATATGTTGAAAGTATTAATAATATTGTCTTAGCAATTAACAAATCACCCTGTGATTTCTTCCTGCTAATGAATTTTAATGGGGTTACTATTAACTGCAATATGGAGAGATATAATATTATTATTAAAAAATATAATTATAGCTTTTAGAAATTTATTTTGAATTTTATGGCATTTTTGTACCATGTGTAAAAAAAGGTAGTTCGAGAATGCTATTAAACGTTAAAAGTTTAATAGCAGAAGCTTTCATATACCTACACAAAATAAGTTAATCAGAAAGTCTTTCGTTCATCTAAGACTCTTCTCTGTTCAATCGGTCCCAATACTTTCTCGTTTACAAGTTTCAAAATTGGAGATCTATACATCGTCCAACGCTAATCTATAGATATCTCCCGAAACACTGATGTAATAATTTTTAATTTCAGCTTGCCATATTTTAATACGACTGGTAATATAGCAGTATTGTTATACATTTACTGAAAGCTGACAATCTTATGTTGAGGAATACACACTACATCATGTGTTAATATGTGCTTGGCTTCCTAATAGATCCCAAACCTCACCAAAGACAAAATTAATTTATTAGAAATTAAATTACTAATAGGAACCGATGTAACAAACTTCAATTGAAACCTATTCAAGAGATTAGCACGGAAAAAATTATTTAACTAAGGAAAACTTTAAAAGTTCTTCTGATGGGGTCGAAACATAGCTTAAGAAGAAAACGATGGTTAGGTGAACTCCATTCGCTGATCAAATTGGAGAAATTATATCCGTCTTTGTATAATAGTTAATTTCAATTTTGATATAAAAGTCTTATTTGTTCCTTTTATACGTTGTTCATATTTTTTCAATATCGGTGCTACTAATGTTTTATATTATGTCAACAAACTCATAAAAGCATAAAAAGCACATAAAGGGGGCTCGATTATCTTCGTATCCAAATGTTCAAGTCTCTACAGGTCATTAAAACTGAATAATTCTGCATGCTAAATTTATAACCCTAATAAGTACTACGCTGCGCCTCAATAAAAACAAGTCCCTTGCAGGCTGAATCTGGTACTACAATCACTGAATATTTTGTATTTAAAAATATTGTAAATATTGTTTCAAATAGTAAACGCCATTTTAAACCTATAGAATTAAGCTGTCTTTGGCTTCGACCCAAACATATTTGAGTAGCTTACAAAAACACCTTCTAACTTAAGCAACCGACGACGTGCAAAATACTGATGTAATTGTAACATAAATTACTAATGAAGTAAATGCCAGATAGTTCTTTGTAAAATAGACGACATCTGAATATGGTCTCTTGAATTGCGAACATTCTTAGATTAGTCCTTTAGCACAGAGAAGCTAGCCCTGTGGATGGGAGTTAACCGTCCCATTAGCCCTTCCTTCTATATTTTCTTACCCTTTTCAGAACGGTAATGGTTGGGTACGGATGTTCATGCACAATGGCAACATTTAATGACCTTTACGGCGGTTATTATACACTTGTGGCAGAGTAATATGCCTTTGAATTAAGGTATTGTGATACATATGCAATGCGAAGGGTAGGTCCATTCAGAAAATCCTTATGTGCTTCACATAGACCTTAGCAGTAGGATATTTGCGCTGATTGTATTTTTGTGTTTCGAAAGCTATCACACTCTCAATATGTTTTACATCTAATTATGTACAATAAAAATACAACGGTGGTGTTCTGTAACGTTTTGCTTGTATTTAATGCTTTGTATAAGCAAATTTAAATTTATATGCGGCCTTGCGTATGCGACACCATGTACAATGAACGCAAGTTTAAATACAGCATTCACAAAATTTCAACGCGCGGCGCGACTGTAATATTCGTCTGTTCGTTGCTTTATAAACATAACCAAGAATTAACGAAGGAAATTCGATATGGTTAAACATGAAGCTGTTGGGGATTAATGACAATGTGTAAATTACCACGGTAACTACAACCAACAACAGTACAAGGGGTGCAAAAAATTACGCGCGTGCCAGTTGAAACGCAAATCAAAATAAATTTGTAATACACAGGCAAAATTTAATTTACGTTTCGAAGGTATGAGGAGTCGAGCAAGATTTCTACTGATCATTTATTTTACAGTATAGAACGAGTTTTTATTAATAAAAGTAAATCGTTTAAATTCTTAAAATAATTCTAA
This sequence comes from Limonius californicus, assembly GCA_014611495.1. Lineage (NCBI taxonomy): Eukaryota > Metazoa > Arthropoda > Insecta > Coleoptera > Elateridae > Limonius > Limonius californicus. Next base: position 11,321 of record JABXWE010023655.1, on the reverse strand, counting down.
ACAATAATGTTATTGCTTATGTTGTAAGCACTCATTTTGAAATTCATATATATTCACAAAAGAACTGAAAACTGGGAGTTTTGCTGAATATGTTCTTTCAATTTGTAGCCATTCTGAAATTTTAGGCAAATGTTTGTTTCTTTAATTCGATTTTATCGAGACAGCTTTCTTTTTAAAGTAAGAAAGTGTGGGACAAAGCTTTAAAGGTAATCAAATCTACAAACTGCCTTAACGTTGTGGTTGATATCGTTTCAACAAGGAAGTTAATACCTTTGTGCTGTCAAAATCCCCTTATGTTAACTCTTTTATGTCTTTGGAAAATAACTTTGATATACCTACATGACACTACGTGAGGTTACTACTTCGTGTACGTAATCTGTAGACCAAATATAGTTAAAAATTCTAATAAAGTTATGCACTAAAATAAACCGTTTCCAAAATACATCATGTTAAATTATTATTTATTAATTAATTACAATTTCGGGAAAGTGAATGTTTATTTTTATTTTAGTTTAAGTTTACTAAAACATTGTCCAAAATGGCCACCGTTACTCTCGAGACACATCCTGGCTCTTTTTAAGAGAGATCTGGTTGCCCTATGTAACATATCATTCCTCTTCTTCTTCTTCTTCTTCTTCTTCTTCTTCTTGGCCTTCATGACCCTAGTTGGGTCTTGGCCAAATCAACAACCTCTCTCCACTTTGTTCTGTCCTGTGCTACTGCCCTCCAGTTACCAATTCTCAATTTTCTAAGATCTTTTTCCACTTCATCTCTCCAGCTCTTTCGGGGTCTGCCTCTAGTTCTTTATCCTTGTATGTTTCCTTCCATTACTTTTTTCGCACTCCTATTCTCCGCCATCCTTGCCACATGTCCTGCCCATCTACTCCTTTCTGCCTTGTAGATTGCCATTATGTTTGTTGGTCCCAGTGTTTCATCTATTTCCCTGTTGTTTCTCCTTCCTCACGCATCTCCTTCTTGTATGGGGCCCGTAATAGATCTTATAATTTTTCTTTCGAATATCCTTAGCATATTTTCTTGTTTTTGCGTTAGTGACTAGGGCTCACTTCCATATAACACTGCCGGACGAATTATTGTCTTATAAATTTTCACTTTCGTTTCTCTAGATAGCAGGTTGGATGTTGTTAGGTGTTTCAGTGCATACGAGCGTTTGCTACCCTGCAGTATCCTCAGCTTTATTTCTTCTTCTATTTCATTATTCGTGTTTATTACTGAGCCTAAATATTTGAAAAACTGTACCGCTTCGAAATTATATTCATCTATCGTTACGTTTTGGCCTACTCTTGCCCTTCTTTATCTTCCCACTGTAAGGTATTTTGATTTTTCTTCGTTTATTCCTAGCCCTATTCTTCTGCTTCTGGTACCACTTCTACGAAACTTTCTTTAACTGCCAGTGTTCCTCTCCCTATTAAGTCTACATCGTCTGCAAATGGCTAGTATCTGTTTACTTGTATTCAATATTGTGCCTTTCCCGTTGATTCTTAGGCTTCTTATTACTTTTTCTACTACGAGGTTAAACAATGTTGTCGATAAGCAGTCTCCCTGTCGTAGCCCGGTTTTCTTAAAGGCTTCCGATGTGTTATTTTGGATTGGCACTTTGCTATTTGAGTCTTCCATTGTTATTTCCACCATACGTCTTAATTTTTCTGGTATTCCAAATTCTTTCATTATGTACCATAATGCTATACGATCTATGGAATCGTAGGCCTGTCTAAAATCTACAACGTGTTGGTGTATATCCACATTGAATTTCCAGGCTTTCTCAAGTACTTGTCTTATTATGAAGATCTGGTTTGTGGTTGATCTACTTTTCCTAAAACCACCCTGATACTCTCCCAGAACTTCTTCCGCATAAACTTCTAGTCTTTTGGTTATAATTTTGGCTAATATTTTATATATTACTTGCAAAAGGCAAATTCCTCTATAATTACTGCAGTTTGTTGTTTCTCCTTTTTTGTGTAGTGGGATTATCAGTCCGGCTCTCTAACTATTCGGTAAGGTTTCTTGTTCCTAAACTTCCTTTATTATTATATGTATTTTTGTCCACAGGTATTCTCCTCCCGCTTTGATCATCTCTGCTGTCACATTATCTTCTCCCGGTGCTTTCCAGCTGTTAAAGGATTTAATCGCACTTGTTACCTCTTCATATGTTGGTGACTCTTCACTCTGCTCTGCTCCCATCCATATTGTTTCGGGCTTCTACCATGTTGGTTGTTATTCAACAGCTCCTGAAAGTATTCCTTCCGTATTTGTAGGATCTCGGTTTTATCACTTAGCAGCTATCCAGTCTTGCTTTTAACCTTCTTTGTTTTTGCACGGCATCCCTTTATCGCGTTTTTCACAAATTTGTAGAATTCCCTGACATTTCCTCTACTATTTCTTTCTTCTAGCTTTTGTATTTCCCTGTTTAGGAATTCTCGTTTTTTCCTTCTCAAAACTCTTACGATTCAGTTCTTAGTCTGTTATAGTCGTTCGTTGTTTGTCTCGTCTTCCTTTGTTGCATTTTGATTGACATATCATTGTTATTCCGAATTCTGCTGCCTCAAAAATGCCTCCTAAGATCTGCAACAGTCGCTGATGGTGTCTGATATACCATATCTTTCATATGACCCCACAAATAATAATTTAAGCAAGTTACGTCCGGAGATTTTGGGGACCTGAGGTGCTATTCTCCTCTACCAATTACACGTTGAAACTATTGATTCAAAAATTGTCTTACACGTAACACAAAGTGCGCAGGGGCACTATCGTGCTGGTACCGCATACCACGTCTGACCGCCAGAGGGAGATCATCTAACAATCCTCTCAAATGATCTTCTAGAAAATTTAAATATCTGTCGGCGGTTAAATGGTTCTCAAAAACAAATGGGCCAATGAGCTTGTTATCAATAATTCCACACCAGATATTTACTGAAAACCTATGTTGATAATTTGACACGGTGATTTCGTGTTGATTCTCCAAATCCCAAGAGTGGCTGTTCTTTCTGTTCAGTAATCCATTCCTTGTAAATGTTGGCTCATCCCTGAATAAAATTCTATTACGTACGATTTTGAATGATTAGGCGGCAAAATTCCACATGACTAGCGAAATCTGTAGGTAAGAGGGCTTGAACAGGCTGGATATGAAATGGATATAAACAATGAGTTGTAATGTTCTCCAAACTCGCATTCGGGGTACATTATCTTGTGCGGATACACGACGAACAAAGGTGCTGGGATTATTATTAATTTCTCGCAGTATGTTGTCCTTATTGTCTAGTACTTGCTGTATTGGACGATCAGTCGACGATTTCGGGAAAATTCCGTATTCATGTAGGCGGTTGTGCACTCGTTCGAAAAGTCGTCGGTCTGGTAGTCGCCGATTTGGAAATCTCAACCCATATTTTCGAGCTACTGCTACTGAGTTTCCATCACAAGAACCCTACATGTAATGGATATCGGCGTACTCTTGCGTTGTAAAAGTAAAAGTTGTAAACATTATTAACACTGTTGACCACACGGTGGCCATTTTGAACAATCTTCATAGTGAATTTAAGCTAAAATAAAAATAAATATTGGCTTTTCTGAAATTGTAATTATTTCATAAATAATAATTTAACAGCCTGTATTTTGAAAACGCTTTACTTTAGGGCATAACTTTATTAACATTTTTGTCTATATTTGATCTAAAGATTACGTATATGAAGTAGGGACATCACGTCATTGAACACCTCGTATATTATAAAAATCTTTACATTTTGAACCTACTTATTCCTACATTCATAAGTAGACGGGTTCTGCTCCCACGTCTATATCACATTTCTAATTGTTAAATAAAAATGCCGTTGAATTATAATGTTGCGCTGCTTCTTGTAAAAAGACATTTACGAACATTAAAAACTTATAGTTGTTATATTCGCATCTCTGATAAGACAAATAATATCGAATTGGAATTTGACATTTAAAGAGCAAGTTGCAAGTAGAATCTGCCCCGAATCGAACAAATTAAATATAAAAAGTGTGTAAAATACTTTTCATTAACCTTTCCATCCTTCAACTAGTATTGTTGTCTATACATTATTTCAATAAGTATATACTATATAGCATTAGTTTGCTGAATACTGTACTCTTCCCATGGGGGATATTATTATATTTTTAACTGATAATTTATTTAAATCCAATAGTTTTTATTCTAATTGGATTTTCTTCTACCAATTAAATTAAAATTGAGATTAACTTCTCGTAATATTCAAATACCTATTCTCTTCAAGTTCTCTCTGTTTTGGCTCTGGAAAGTTTTAATACATATTTCTTATTTTAGGTTTAAAAACGACGATCTTACAAGTTGTTATTCTTTTACAACCATCTACAATAACCATATATCGGTTAGAAATACTAACGACATTAGCTTACTTATGGAAGTATCAAGGACAGTCTGTATGGGTAATTTAAAATTTCGATTTGCATTACATTTGCTATTATTCGTTGATAATCTCTTACCTTACACTTGTTTATACTATTTTCATTCTGTGCTATTAATTGTGGTGCCATAGGATTACGAAGAAGATCAATTTGTTTCTGTCGCACATTTCTTACATGTGCAGTTTACCGAATATATGTATACCTTTTTCATATTATGATTATAGAATAATGCTATTTTCTAGACATTATTTGAAAAGCATTTATCTACATTATTGAATCTATTCCAACGGTGTGGTGAATTATTGGTAGTGTGACTAACTACTAACTGAGTTATCTAATCTTTGTACTTTGTTGTTATTATGTAATGTGTTCGTACTGTATTTGCCATTGTCTTTTTGAATGTGTGTGTTACAACACTGGCATTCATTGATACTACAGGATTTGCATTGAAAATTGAAGCGACAAGAATTCCTTGCACAGTGGACTAAGTTGGCAGCAGATTAGGCTGATTACTCAGAGCTATATAATTTATTAGTTTGTTTTAAAAAATAGTATTCTTAAGTTATAATTTTTATTAATTTTGTTAACTTGCCCTAAATCGGGGCCTTTGTCATTCTATTCCCAGTTACTAAAAAAGCACATATCTGAAAATTTCAAGCTTCGGAAAGTTTCCGAAAACTCTAATGTGTCGAGTGTAAAGTATTTTTTATATAATTTAAAGCTTATGTATTTATAATAATCTGGTGTTAAAGTTGGAATTTTCAATAAACTGTTTTGTTGGTTTGATTTAGACAAAAAACTCTGAATTGAAACAGTTTATAAAACTTCACAATGAAAATTTAAAAATTCGCCTTTTGAGACAGTAATGCCAGAAAAGGGATTCAATTTCCGTTTATGGTTCTCGATCGTTATCAAAAATGTTATATACATTACATATTACATTTTTATTGTATTTTGAAGTTCCATATTTAATTTCGATCGGTCCAATAGTTTCGGACGTACAGGCGTTACATATAGGTACACAGACACTATATAAATAAACTTTTGGGTTTCCCGAAGTTCTCTTCCGTGTATTTCCGTAGAAATCTTATAACCAAAAATTGTTGCGACCAAAATATTCCCATACTGGGAATGTGATAACGTCAAAGTTTTCGTGAAAATACGTACTCAGCTGTAAGCAATATAATAAGAAAACGTATTATAGGTTTTATTAAACTTCAAATTGTTTTGTATTTCAAAGTATTAATTTTTAGTGTTTTTCTAAGTAGACTTTACCTAGAATGTTCTATTGTTTCCTCATCCCTTTCCAAAATTAGAACAACGTCGTATTTATGTCTAAAACATTAATTATTATAAAGTAAACTGAAATCCTATACCTTTGATCAATGCGTAGTCTGAATAGTTTCTAGCGGAAGAAAGAAGCCTTTATTGTAGAACTATACTTTCGTTCATGACTAGTACTAACATATTTACTTAGCTGCTATTAATATCCATATTTTATATCCACTTATGTTTATTTATGGGGAATTTTTATAGAAACTGCTTTTCCAGGTTCAATATTTACCACACTTAACAATTTAAAGCAGAGTTTTTCTCAAGTAATAAGTAAAATACTGAAATCAACTACCAAAACATTATTTCGTAAGCTACAGCAACACTGTGAAAACTATTTTGTAATTGAAGAGCATCTGGAGCCCTTCAAAGTTTATTTAAATATCATTTACTTATGATGTTAATGTACTAGTAAAGAATTTAATTTTCGCATATTGGTTTGATTTGTCCTTTCTTTTCGAACAGTGTACATTTAACATCCAAATGTAACTTTAAACTTTAGATAAATGATATTGTAAAAATCTAACGTTTCAAGTTAGTCACATTCGCAACACTTACCTTACTTACCTTAATATTAACTGAAAATCATACAGACTAATTTTGCCTAGAACCAAGAAAAAGTGTTTGAAGCAACGTAGTTACATTCATAAAAAATTCGACTTTCCGAATTCAAAAACGGTTTTTCTTTAAATCCGATAAGTGATAATTGATTAGCATACCAAGTTTTGAGGAAGAATTTAATTACAACATAATTTATGACTTGAATCAGAAAAAATAGGTTTATTTGTGATTGTGTTGTTATTTATAACTGTTTTAAATATCTGCTTGAACACAAACAAACTTCAGGATGGGGGGCAGGACCTGACATATTAGAATTAATTATATTTTTTCCCTTAATCGCTAATTAATTTTTAGAGATCGGTTTAGCAATTTTTGCGAATACAAATCGTCAAATCTTCTACATTTTACTTCTTTAGTCTTTAGATTTCGTCACTTCCAGCAGTGGGTATTTCCATTTAAAACCGCTTTAATAGATGGAGATTATTCAAATACTAACCACAAAATCACAAATATAAATAATTAATTCTTCAACGCTAAATACTAAGAAAAGCATAGGTAAAGATAAGAAAACAACGAACGAAGCCTTTCATCTATGAGTTTTAAAGAATTATACGTACTTGTTTACAACGTTTATTGTGGCAAAATTTGTTTAACTATAGATCTGTAATAGTGAAAGTAGTCATTACTACTTCAATCTCAAATACTGTTGGCTGTTAGCAGCTGCTAAGTAATTAAGTAGGTAAGTAAGTAAGTGCCGAAAAATGCAAAATCGAAGATTGCACAGACATGCCAATAAGACGCTTACGCTTTCCAACGCTAATTTCGCTCGACAGTTCGTGCAATTAAATCACTTGCATTTAAGAGATGCTACTTTTCAACGAATAGAATAATCTAGACGGATTTTGATTAAACTCATTGCCGTTAGGGGATCTAAAATGTTACGATTTAGGATCTTATTTATTGCAACATCATGCGCAGCGTTTATTAATGGCACCGTCTGTGGACAATAGATACTATTTTTGTCCATTGTGTTCCATTATAGTTTAAATTGTTCCGCAATCATGGAAACAGACGCAAAATAAAAACAAAATAACGCTGCGCAGAAAAAGGAAAACAATGACGTTTCGAAATCGTGTTAAATGTTTCATTTTGGCGGAGGCGCCAGTACAAAAGATTCTAGATGTATACACCTAACGACCATGAATGGCGAACCAGACAAAAACTGCTACATTAACTTCTGAATAAACTCGTGGGTGAATTCATTTATGTAAGAGCATATCTACACCCTATTTTTTTATGTCGCCGCTGCTTAGAATTTATTAATTAAAAATTTTTCGAAGAATCTGCAAGCAAATCCTTTTTAGTCTGCACTGCAGCTGGCATTCTTTTAAATGAACTTCGTAGAGCTTAATTATTTCAATCGCACCTTTAACCGTTGTACTCTTACATTCTATTAGGAGAGAAGCGCGTTGAAACCAAGGAGGTTCCTCTTTATTTTCTCTAAGGCTGAGTTCCAAAATACAGTAGTATGTAAATATTTCGATCTAAATTAACACAGAATTCACAATTTTTTGTTTTTAGTGCCTTCAGATTCTAATTAGCACGTATAACAAGCTCCAATGCAAATAAAGTTTTATTTAATAGATATTTCATAGCTTTTTGCGAGACCGAAGAAAAATTCGATTGAGGCAACTTAAGTATACGTGAAAAAATAATGAGCGAAATAATGAATCTGAACTTTCTCATCATATTAATAATGTTAACCTCTATATAGGTCAATTTCTGAAGTAGAAAGTAAGAGATATTCTATCTTATAAGTATATATTTTTTATAGCTCTTGGACTTAAGTATCGGTATTAAATGGAAATAGTTTTGCATGGCTTTCAGACCGGCAGCACCAAATAACCATCTTTTAAATCTTAAATATTTTAATAGGGCGATTAAAAAATTTTAAAGATTTCCCACTTGCAGTTATCCGGTGACTTTATTTTAGTATTGATCGGAGATAGTGCTTCAAGTATACAGAACTTTGAAAACCTCCTTACCATCATGATATTTGAAACACCTAAATAGTATTTCGGCAACGAAGCTGCTAATGTCACTAGGAATGTGTGAATTTGGACTGTCATTGTTGACTTGATGAAGAATTTATCTTCAAAGGTATCTGTTAAGCAAAGTTGCTTTATAAGTTCATCAGTTCCTACCGAAGATGGCAACGCAGTTGCCAAAATACGTATTTAGATGTTTCCAATATCTAGGTGTTATGGGATTTTTAAAATTTTTGTACTATGTACTGTGATTAATGGAAAAATGTCTAGGAAGTAGTATCCATGGAAGATATATCAAATAATTTTATAGAATACAAATATCAAAACATAAGCTAATGTTTCTGGTACTTTATGTGTACTATTATGATATTATCAACCATATTAAAAAAATTATAGTAAATGAGTAAGTAAATAAGTATGAGGAAACTAGCTGCAGTAATCTGTTCCCTGGATATTTTTGCTTGATATTTCTCCCTAGGATTCATTACTATCCTACCCAAAAAGTAAATTCTTTGCAGTATCAAATAAAGACAAGCATTCGCTGGATGTTATCTACAAATTTGGTAAATTATTGTACGAGAACGATACGCAGTATGCATTAAATTGCTAAACAGCACAAATATTTGTGTGTATATAAAATATGAATTTGTATGCACCTCCAAATTCATATTTACATCATGCACATATTGACGTATTGGTAAATTTAACTTTGTATATGTTTATCACCTGCAAGAATTAATATTAATTAAATTAACTAGACTGTTAACCGGATTAACGTTTGTAGGTAATCGTGAGTTAACAGATAATTTACAATAATTCGTAGGTCTCAGAGACCACATTGGTTAATATTTAGACAATAATATGTAATATATATTAATAATAATAATAGGCAATTTCAACAAGTATTTATTTTTATTTTAGCTTTATAGGTATTTCAACATACAATATGTCATTATCAAAAGCATTTAATGAAGTAAACATTTCTAGTTGCTTGGGTAACAGCACACTGGATCTTGGTTTTGGGCTTGGCTCAGGTCTTCTATTCCAAAACTTCCAATAGCGGGGAATTTATGAGCTCAATTTGCTCATTCATTAAAGGTGTCTTTGTTAAAGTGTGTTTGTGAATTTGAAAGGCCTCGAGTATATCCAATTTACGTTTATCGTCACAGAAGTGTATAAATGTTATTATATTATTTGATGTCAATTCATGATTGTGTTCTGCTAAGTGTGTAGCGTAGTTATTAGAACACAATCATGCATTTACATCAAATAATATAATAACATTTTTACACTTCTGACCTGAGCTAAGCCCGAAACCAAGATCCAGTGTGCTGTTACCCAAGCAACTACAAATGTTTACTTCATTAAATGGTTTTGATAATGACATATTGTATGTCGAAATACGTATAAAGCTAAAATAAAAATAAATACCTGTTGAAATTGCCTATTATTATTATTAATATATTGCTATGTTATTTACTCTGTATTAATGTTAGTATTATAAATATAACTTAAACTATGTTAGTCTTATAAAATAACTATGACTACATGAGATTTTTGGCTTCGTAATGATGTTCAGATATTAAAAAGGATATTATTTCCATGATAGGAGGTTGATTGTGCCTGAAATTGGTAATAATTAGTTTGTTTATAATATAAAGATAAATGTTTATAAGATTATATTGACTAAGGATGGTAAATGTATACTTTATAGGACAATAATGTATTTGATGTTGTTCGGAACTGATTCGTTCTGGCTTTATAAGTAGTTATAGTGATTTTGGTGACAAGATTATCATTTGTGAGACTAGTGATGACATCGTGGAGTGATGCAGGAAGTTATGTTAGTTGTTTTATGGGGGTAAAGGAGCCCTGAAACTCAAAATATGTTATTATAAAGAATTTATATGTGTGACGATGACTATTACCACATTTATTTATGTTTAATGTTGATAATATGGTTATATTTATTTTATATGGTGTATATGGACATGTATTGAAGAGATTATTATGGTTTATTTAAAATTGTTTAATATTTATTGATGAAAATGATATATTAATTGTATTTAAAGGTTAGATTTCGTTAATTGAAGTTTTTTCTATGTTTTATGTATCTAAAAGGTGTTTAATTTAATTCTTCATGTTTATTATTAATTTTCATTTATGTTTATAACAATTTTGTTGTGTTTTAAGGAAAATTTATGTACAATTCAATATTTTAACATATGTAATTTTTTTATTTTTAATTTGACCGTGTTTGGTGTTAAAAGATTTGTAAAATTATCAGGATCATTAATATGATATTTGTTTATTGAAAATTTAATTAATAGCTGTGTAATTAGTTATTTTAATTTATTATTAATCAGCTGATTATTAATTTAATTAGTGTAGATGATTTGATTGGTCCATCATTTTGAAAAATGCGCTGGAGTTCAAAATTAGACGAGTTTTTGGTATTTAGTTGGTTTTAAGTGTTCATCAAGGAAGCACGCTTTTAGTTCGAGCTCTAATTTCAAATTTTAAATACCTTAAGAGCTATTTTCCAAAATTATGGGCAGGGCCTAATTTTGTGTTAACATCCATTTTGAAGGTTATGTAACCTATAAAAATTAAAAATAATTAATAATGTGAAGTATTTAATCGTGTGTAAAATAAAAGTTTAATTAATTTTCAAGTTTAAACTAGTTTCCTTATTATTAAAAAAGTAATTTAAACTTACCTGGAATAAATTAATCAACAGTGTTATTATTTCCAACTTGAAGGAATATAAGTGATGAAAGCCTATTAAATAACAAAGTGTTATTGATACTACATTAAAGGAAAGAATCTACTTACCATTTATTTAATAATCAATAAACTTCACAATAACTGTAAGCGATTTATCCGAGAACGAGGTCAATATGTGTTCAAGCAAATTCAACAAGTGACAGTGTTTTTGACAGAATTGGCGGTAAATTGCAG
>JABXWE010023651.1:0-20855 GCA_014611495.1 Limonius californicus | reverse complement strand
ACCCACTTGTTTGCTTTTCAATTTGGTCTCCACCTATATAATACTGTAAATGTGAAAACACACAAAATAAATAAACTGATACCTTAATAAGTCGTTCTTGCGTAGCTCTCCAAAATAGCTGAATAATGAAAATAAAATCTTAAGAGTGTTCCTAAAACTCTGTCCAACTTTAAATATAAATTGAATTAGCTAAGTATAAATTGATCTGAAATTTCGTGTACAACAATTTTAGCAAACAAATCTTGAACAAACTATACTTATGTAAGTCATGAAATATAGGTTAAGTTATACAACAACATTTATAATATTATGCAACGTTTAAATATGTAACAACACTTTAATGCAAAGCAAATGATTATATAACTTCAAATGGCAATCAACCACAACTTTAAACAAGATGAAATCAAGTTAAATGCACTCTTAACTGAAATTTTACCTTACGTAAGAACTTCTACAATCATAACTAAACTATTTATCATAATTACGAGTAAACTAAGTTATTGTGATTTAGGTAGCCCTTGTACCATTACATTGCTGACTCGCATAAGATACTTGGAGGCTATTTCAAAGGTTCCCAAAGTTAAATATAAGTCACCGACCTTGTACGATGATGGGTTGTGGTGTATACCATTAACGTTCGATTGACCACTAGGTAACGATAGATGTTAGGCTTAATTCCAATGACCTGAGACGATGTTGGCACAAATCGAAATGTTGATGTTAGGCTTAATTCCAATGACCTGAGACGATGTTGGCACAAATCGAAACGTTGCAAGCAACCATAGATACCACTCCCAAGCTTTAGTTAACTATCGAACCTATTCCAAACACAGCTTACAGGATAAAGTACAACCTGAAGTAACGTACAGCTTCCTCGAATCTCAGCTACCATCGAATCAACTAACCAAGCTTAGTTTCGCAAAACGAAACAAGGAAATTCAGCAAATAACAGCAAATAAAAAGCCTAAAACCAAATTTGAACGCTAGTAAAGTAATTAACTAACAAGTTAGGATAAGAATAGCATATTAACTAACAAGTTAGGATAAGAATAGCATACCTTAAGGTTTTAAACGGCTCGAAGAGTTTTTGTCCATACAAATCCTGCACAGCAGATTAATTAAGTACTTCACAACCCTAATTTGTAGCTAATATAGTAACAAAACTAATTCCAGTACTTAATTTTTCATCTATTCGCTTTTAACATCCGAAAAATTCCGCAATTCGCATCAGCGTCTAACAAGCTTCAAAGATGGAGGACAAAAGACCCAAAATCCAGAAAATGGCTAAATTTTCCGTTCTACTCCAGTTGCTAGTTTTTTTACTCAAACAATAGAATTTAAAATTATGTTAAATCAAAACAGCTAGCGACACCTAAGAGCAACTATTACAACTGCTATTTACTACAGAACTCTACTATTGTAAATATAATAATTATGTACAGTATGTAACAAAAATAAACCGTAACAATTTTCTAATTGTCTCAGATATCGTATTGGTGGTTAACAGGTTCTCCTTTTTGTAGAAAGCTCTATTCGCCTAAGCTATTCGTATGTATTCGTGTACATCAGTGGTGTCAAAAATGCGGCCCGTGGAGCGCATGCCCGCAAGACCTTAAAGTGGGGCCCGCGGCCTGAAGCTTGAAGTAGATTTATTAAAATGATAAAATTTAATTAAAAAGAAATATAGTATAGGTACATCACATCGCTAATTATAGTAGTATCTTGTAAGGAACACCGTTTTATGGTCACTGGTATATTCGCCGCTGCCGATAAGGAACCAGCTACGTGATTATGTTGTTATGGCAATAAATTTAAAACTCTATGGAGTGGAAATTAAGTATCTACATTTATGTGGGACTGTATTAAAGCATTTCAGGGGTATAAGTAAACAACTAAAAAATTGTGATTTAGTTTTTTCTACTTGGAGAAATTATCAAGAATTATAATGCAGTTGCAATTTTAGCAAATATACTTCAAATATTTAATAGTAATTATTTAAATTTCAAAATCAATTCGAAAGATTCAAGGCACCTGAAAATAATATTTTACTATTTAGTGCTACGTTTAACGCCGAAGAAGCAAAAAGTAACATCCAAATGGAATAGAGTGAAATCCAGTGCAACACAGTGTTCGTCTGAGTGCGTGCTAAAAGAAAAGTATAATGAAGTTGGTATTTCTTATTTGGATTGTATTTGCCAGAACACTTAAGCCCAATGCGTATGTTTGCTGCAAGAATATTGGCAATGTTTGCTAGGTGCCAGGGGTGAAAGAAGAAAAAATGTCTTGTCGTAACGTAATATGCTTGAGCGCTTAAAAAATTGAAACACAACAAGCTGGTAACGTACACGTTGATGTGGTGTGCAACGGACTAGTGTTGACCGTGCTTCTACCTCCAGCCGCACGCTATCGATCGTCGGGCAGGTAAATAAAGAGCACAGATTTCAGTAAGAAATCTTATCACCGAGGAAGGTGGCTCAGCGGTATAGCGTTTTCCTCTTAATCGGGAGGTCTAGGATACGACCCCCCGGGCCGTCTGTGACAGTTTTTTCTGAGTAGATAATATAGCTTAAATGCTGGAACAGTATAATCCATGAAATCCCATTATCCAATTTTCCTGGGCTTTCCCATCCTTACATTCCCGTCACTGGTTGCAAAAGGGGCTGAAAGTATAGTTTTGGAACCCGACTGATTTCTATAGCGGCCCGCCCCCTTCTGGAAAATGAACCTACGGTGACTCTCCTTTCGAGTGAGAAATCCTTCAGGTTTCATTTATTTTGTTGTAGATTTTTTACGAAAAACAACTTTTTGTTGCCTGGTGGCTTTAAACCGGAAATATATCCCGTTTCAAAATCTTTTACCGGAACGGTGTTCCGGAAAATTCCGGCTTTCTTTTTACCTGGTACATACCTTCGTAAAAAATTATGTTACCTTTTAAATACTAATAAGATTTTACACAGGGCGGGATTAACATTTAACATTTATATTAAAAACATCATTATCGTAAAAAATTACGCCTCATATTTTTAAAATAGTTTCTGAGAAAAGAGTTTCTTCCTTTTTCAATTTCGCTAATTTTATATTTTGTTGTTTATATTATGTTGTATAATTTGGTGCCCGTGTTCATATAACAATGAGTTTGACACTACTGTCATACATTATGATGATAAAAGTAAGGATTTTTAACACACTGTTCTAAGAACCATTGGCAACAGAGGAACCGCTGATTGTTGTCAGACAAATTTAGTGCTTGTATCTTTTAAAAGTGTTAGGGTTATAGATGTATTTAACAAACTACTCTCCAGAAGGTTTAGGAATATTTTTTTTTGCAAAATTTCGAATTTTCATTAACAGCATTTTAGAATTTTATCTCCAACAACTGCATTTCGACGAATATTTCGGTCACGCTTAACCAATCCATTTTCTCGTTATCTCGGATCATTTGTTAAGAACGTTTTCGATTGAATATTTATTGCAGTAAATACGAACTGCGGCAGCAACATTAACATGAGCGTTCCCAAAAGCAAGCTGCATATCAGCATTTTCTTCAAATATGTGGTCTATTTGAACAGCAGATTTGATTTTCATACATAACCATGATAAAAAAGTCAAAGAATAGTTTATTACTCAAAATGTCATTTGATTTGACCACTGCCTTCTACTAACAGTTGTTAACAATATTGCATTAAGTATTGCTTCTGCTTACATTCATTTTAAATGAGACCTCAAGTAAAATGTTATTTTTGTTTTTGCTATTTATTTTGACTTGTTTTATATACATAACCCAAGTAGCACACATCTAACTTGTATCGTACCAATATTTAACTTATATTGGTTTCTTGGCTGAACATTTTATCGTCCACATACTCTTATCCCATGTTCTACCAATATTGGTTTGATAGAAACATTGAATAAAGTTTGGTCAAATGTATATTTAAAGTGTTGCGTTAACGCGGCGCCTCTCCCCCACGAGGATTGATCACTATGGGAGAGTAGATCAACGACCCCCCTTATGGGGGAGGCTCTTGCCCAACAATGGAATGATGCTGGCTAATAATAAAACAAATATAGCATCAAATATTGGATATACCTCTGAGGGCCAATACCTACACAATATATGTCTAGGCGCTTATACGAAATGTTCGTACCCCGACTCAAAATCAGTCTTTGAAATGTATGCGAATCCTAATACTGCTTTTTACTTGGGAAATGGGAGTCGAATGTTTAACCAATATAGTACTGATTTCCTATATTGTTTAAAACATGTAATCAACATATGGTTTATACGAAATGCTTGTACTCCTAGCTAAAGACAATGTTTGAATTGTATGCGACTTATGGTGGGTAACTTTGCAAATGTTATCAGACAATAAAGGGTGTAAGGTCACACACATATTTATTCAGTTCCTTCCTTTCTATTACAAACGCAAATGTTTAAATGTAATAATATTGCTAATGAAATTATTGTACGAAATGCAGACAGAAATAATTTATTTGGCATTACTCGTACAAGTAAAGCAACCTTTTTTACCATTTTCTGTATATTCTACACAGATTTGGTTTTCTTCATTATTTTGATAGGTACGTTTTATGTTTTTCAGAAAAACATTATTTTTGTGTTACACAATGTGTGTATGTCTTCAACTTACATGTCATGCAGGTATTGTAATAAAAAATTAATTTCACTTCCTCTTATAAATTTACTGCTTTAATTAAAATCTTCGTACGGCACCAGCAAAATTTTATCAAGTTTTTTAAAATTGCTGAAAGGTTCCTACGCCACTGTCGCGCTAAATGGTTGTAATTTTCCGCCTAATATTGCTCAGATTTAATAATTTTATAAACCAGAACAAATGATAATTTTGAGAAATAATAAAATATGGAAACTTTTATTTTATCGCAAAATATAAAACCCTTTTATAGCCATAATATACAAGAAAGGGAATGGTTAATAAATAGCAGTTGATTTCAATCAGTGTAATTGTAATAGGTACATTGTACTCCTTTCGCTGGTTTTAAAATTATAATTTTTTCTACTACTTTATTTATATTCTTATTTTAATCATGATTTTAAAACCAGTAAAGCAAGTATGAAATTCAGAAATGTAACATTTCAGGCACCCCATGAGAATAGAATGCAAGGGATTATAGATTGAAATGAGTAACTGAAAATGGTTATTTCCTCATTTGTTACTGTTTAATGTTCTACTTGGGTATACGCGGTATATTCTTGGAAAAAGCTATATCTTTGAGTCCCAAACCTCTTAAAATTTTCCATGTTATTGTTGGAAATGTGCAGTCCAACCTTCTTAAATTTAAATCTTCGAGTTAAGCAGGGATGCGTCACAGGGTTGTATTGTATGTAACCTTTCACCCGTATTCATTGCAATGGCATAAAAAACCAACGCTCAATTCTTATCGCTTTCTTAAGCCGGTCCCAGACACATTGCGAATATTCGCAAATACAGGCATTCGCGAGTAGTGTGGGGCAAGGCATTTGCACTACGTGTATGCTCGTACTCGTACTCGGGCTGTTCCCATCGGTTGTCGGTAAATACAACACGAGTCAAAGGAAAACTACATACGTTTTTCCTGGTAATCGCACTCGCCGTGGATCTCCCAGACTATTCGTGAACCATTGCGATTACTCGTGTATACTTACGATTGCTTTGTTCCTTGACTTTATTTTTAGTTATTGCATAGCAGTACGACGCGACGACGCGCTTATGTTATTACTACTAGTCTGTTTTCGGCTCGCGAATATTTTGCGTAGCTCGTGGAACCTCGCGATTAATAACGAGTCTGAATCACAAGCATTCCCGAATGTTAATTGTACAAGTATCTACGAGTCGTGTGGGAGGTAGGACTGGGCATTGGCTATACTCGTAAATAATCGCACTCGTGAATATTTGCGATGTGTCTGGGACCGGCTTTAGCCAGGCACGACATAGATATCGCATGCATCAGCGAAACTCATCCTATAACCACAGAAAATTTTAAAATACCTTGATACACTATATATAGAAATGACCCATCGCTGCCATCGCGTCTGGTGGCGTAGTAATTTTAGCAAAGAAGAAGATAAGCTTAATTTCTCATCTCTTACCTGCATTAAACAGCCTTGAAGCAACAGCGGCTATATTAAAATTAAACAACAATAACGAAGTAGAAATTGTAAGTGTCTGTAAACAACCTAATAAGAAACTACAAGATATGTTTATGATATAATTAATATATTCAACGATCAACAGCCCACTTTGCTCATAGGAGACCATAACTGTAAAAATACTATATGGGGATGCCGCACAAATAATCCAAATGGAACAAAACTGCACAACATAGCTTCACTGCATGCAATTCAACTTTTTTCTCCTCGAGAAAACACATATGTGCCTTACAGACAAGACTGTCAACCAGACATACTTGACATCGCACTACCTAAAAATTTCACAGGTCCTATAAATCAACAGGTGCTACCGGAATTAGATTCTGATCACCTGCCGGTTCTATTAACATTTACTGACAATCCCATGTTAAAACCAAAACCACAGAAACTAATCAACGGGTTAGTTGTATGGGAAACCTTTCAAAATGAACTTAATGATAAACTGATATGCCCAAAATGAATTAATACGAAAGAAGAAGTCGGCACTGAAATAAATAAATTAAATTAAGTGATCATAGACTCCATACAAATAGCTACTGTTAACAAGCACTTTAGGCGCAATAATAACTACTGCGACCCCTCAATGTATATATTAAATCTCATAAAAGAAAAACACCGGATTCGGAGACTATGGCAAATGACTCGTCAACAAGTATACAAACAACAATTAAATAGAATTACTCATCAGGTGAAAAGAGACCCAGATAATTTATTAATAAATTCGTATAGAAAGTATATTAAAAACTTGAGCCGAAAGATCCAATAATGTGGCGAGCAACAAAGAAAATATAGACAAAGACAGTCAGCATACCAAGGAAGTAGAAAATTAGGTAGAGCGACATTTTCCAAGCGAATCTGGAATAGTTAAGCCTACGTCACGGTAAATCAAAACACTAATTATGCGACTGCCCACAAGGAAATCTCCTGGACATGACTACATTCCAAACATTGTATTAAAATATTTAACACCAAAAGCACTTGCCTTTTTAGCGATTCTCTGAATGCATGTCTTTGATTAGGTTATTTTCCTGTAACATGGAAAGTAGCACATGTCCTGCTGTTTATCAAACCTGGAAAGAACAAACACGAACCTTCGAGCTACAAGCCTATCAGTTTATTGTGCACTATCTCAAAATTATTTGAGAAGATAATATGCAAACAATTAAATGATGTTACGGGCCAAACGAGCTTTTTTGTCGACCGCAACTAGAAGGATGGAAAAGGCCTACAGCTTAGTTCAGAGGAGTAGAAGTGGTTCACGAAAACTGCTTACCGGAGGGAAATCTTCCTAGTTGTGTACAGGGTAGGTAAAAATTAGCGGACGCGACCTTCCAAATCACAGCTGATTGCAGGTTCTCGTGGAAGGCCGAGAAGCCAGCAGCTTACGGGAATCGGACTCACCTTTATTGTGCCTCCTCCTGTATATAAAGCTTACGAAGTGCATGCACACAATACAAAAAAATACACAGAAAAAAGATATGGCGAGTTTTAAGACAAATATAATTCTACTATTTGGAATAGGTGACACAATATAAAAACAAAGACTACATTGAAAATGATAATATTTATAATTGAATACAAGATTTTGTTCGAACGTTCGAACTGAGGCTCGCCGTCCCTGGCTTACGACATTTAATTTCTTAGAACAGATCTACGCAGTCAGTGACGTCTGAGTTTACAAAGAATTACAATTTACAATTTAACCTTACGCTTAACAAAATGAAAGGACAACTGGCGACTGAAGGTCGCTTTACGTCGCATAAAAAAAAGGTTCAGCACTTGAAACCTGAAAATAAAACTCGGAAGAAGTTTTCACAACCCAAAAACAATTTGCGTTACCTTAATTTTCGTTGAAGGGAGTAGAGAGAGAAGCAGACACAATTTGGGGTGTTCTTGTGTTCTTAAGCAGGAAAAATCCGCAGGCACGCCCCTGAAGACTGGATCGAATGGAGTCAACGTTAAGGGCCAAGACTTCAATGCGATTTTCGCAGCAACCGCACATCCAAAGGGTTACAGCAAGGGGTTCGATAATAATCCGTCAGAGGCGATTAGCAAATTCGCACTGAATTGCTCTCCAAGAGTTAAAATTCCAGCGTGTTTCTTTAATTCGACACTTGTCGATGGTTCTGTTCACCCCACGGTGAAAGCAGCGATACGAAAATTACGAGATGGACACCCATCGAAAACCTAAGCCGCCCCTGCAGTATTTGATTACGGCGGTTATCGCAAGCAAGCGGGTCAAAGAGGATGTTAAATACGACTGAAGAAAAAAACGTAATACCAATATGCATCGGTCGAAAATATTTCACCACATTGCGAAATATGGTGCAAGAATTCTAAAACAATTTAACACGTAGGACTCCCTTCAAGGGCAGGTTAAGTGCGTAGACAAAATATTAATCGGCATTTCTCCATGATATCAAAAAGAGGTCCACCAAAACTGTATTCGGGAAATAACAGTATAGTAACCGGCTACAGAGCTGCAATTAAAATGAAACTTTAATTCAGATGAAGCGGCAAAATCAAATGAACATAACAGTGTACCTATTAACTCAAAATAATGTCATTCCAAAGTTTCAGCTCGGTTTTAGAGCTAAGCATTCTACGTCACATTAACTTATACGGCTAACTGAAATTATAGAAAAGGGATTCGAATGTAAAAAGCTAGTCTCATTCCTGGATTTTTCACATGCTTTCGACAAGGTATGGGGGACTCGTATATAAGTTATTCCAACTACAAACACCAGCCTTCTTACTGAGAATAATCGCCTTCTTTTAACCAACAGATCCTTTTTCGTAAAAATCAATTCTGAACTTTCAACTAAAAGGGAAATTAACGCTGGAATGCCTCAAGGTTGCATATTGGGTGCCATCCTATTTAATATGTATGCGAGTGACATCACCGAATCACCAAATACCCAACTAGCAATGTATGCTGACGATACGGCACTAATTGCCCAACATAGTGACATCATTGAGGGAGCTATGCAACTTCAAGAAGCCGTCAATCATATTACAGACTGGTGTAATAAATGGTATTTAGAATTGAATCCTCAAAAATGCGAGACCCAGATCTTCACATTACGTGGTCCTAATAACTCACCAAAAATAAAAATTAATAATATACAAATAGAATCCTCAAGATAGGGCTGTAAAATACCTAGGCCTGCATCTAGACAGGAGGCTAACCTGGGGAATACATATTAATAAAAAATTAAATGAATGCTATACGAGACTAGTACAGCTATCATCAATCGTAAATCTTCCTAAAAATCGAATGTAGACTTCTTATACCTACGAGGTCGGACAAATATATAACGGGATTGATCAAATACAGAGCATGTGAGGAAGCCATAGGTGAAAATAGCTCTAGCGTCCTTCAAAGTAATCTCCCTCGACTTCTACGCACCGTTGACATCGACGATGCAAGTCGCGGAAAACCTGCTTAAACTTGTCGCGAGGAAGTGGGTTTAGTTCGGCGGTAACATTCCGCTGAATGTCTTCCATGTCGTGAAAGCGCCTTCCCTTGAGGGTCAATTTCAGCTGAGGAAACAGCGTGAAGTCCGCTGGAGACAGATCAGGCGAATAGGCAGGATGTTTTAAAACTGGGACATTTCTTGTCGCCAAAAACGTTTTCACAATCAAGGCAGAATACACAGAGGCATTGTCGTATAAAAGGTGCGTGCCACTTGCCGGAGGCTGCCAAATGCGGTCGCACACGTCGAATGCGTTTTAGCAAACGCGTTATGACACCCTTGTAGTACAGGCTAGTGACGGTGACACCCGGTGGCACAAATTCTTTGTGAATGATGCCTTGAATGGCGAAGAAAGTGATCAGCATGGTCTTCACTTTCAATTTTTGAAGACGGAATTTCTTTGGCCTGGGAGACGATCGACATTACATGCTTTGTCTCTTGCTTTCTGGATTGTACTGGAAGCACCACGACTCGTGGTCAAAAAATGTGGGTCATTGTTGGCTGTTGCAATGAAGTCGCGGGAGGTGTCCACTCGATGCGCTTTTTGCTCAGCGGTCAAATTGTGCGGGACAAATTTGGCACAGACCTTCGTTTTCTTTAAATCCTCTCAAAAATGGTTCTAATGGTTTCACGGCTAATACTCAGCTCCTGCTCCATCATTCTAGTGTCAGTCGTCGATCAGCCGGCACAAATTGTAGTACTTTCTCGATCGTTACGGGGTTTCTTGTTGTGATCGGACGACCCGGCTTCTGATCATCGTAAAGGTCCTGCCGATCTTCACGAAATCTGGCAAACCACTCGAAAATTCGAGTACTGAACTCATCGCCGTACACAGTGTTCAATATCTCGAATGTCTCCGTGGCCGTTTTC
Organism: Limonius californicus; assembly: GCA_014611495.1. NCBI lineage: Eukaryota > Metazoa > Arthropoda > Insecta > Coleoptera > Elateridae > Limonius > Limonius californicus. The sequence goes on along the minus strand of JABXWE010023651.1, from coordinate 10,346 downwards.
CCCAATTTGAAACAAAACTTAATGTTCGCTCTGTGCTCTTTGTTTGACTTGTGTCACATGTGACAGCTGCACTAACTTGTTCATTCGCATGCACAGCCTACCACGCAAGTTGTGACAGGATGCCCTTTTAGCTATGTGTAGACGAAAGTTCCAGCTACAATTTGGAAATGATTTGGAAACAGTCAGTTTCTCGTATATAAAGCTTTACTGAGACCTACAATCACCTATGGATGTACAGTTTGGGGAACAGCTTCCAAAACACAAATATGCAAAATCCAGGTGCTGCAAAATAAAATTCTGAGAATTGCCGCAAATGCTCCTTGGTTTATAAGAAATAATCATCTTCATGATGAACTAGGTGTTCCAACCGTCAGAAATTTCATACAAAAATGCAACAAAAAGTTTTTCAAAAATATAGCTTCCTGTCCAGACACTACTCCGTTGGGGAGAAAAAATTGCATGTAGGGTTAAAGCGACTAGTTCCTCAAGATATGTGTATGTCGACAGATCATAGTGACTCGGATTAAACAAATGTGTGTAGTACATGAGGAGTTTGTTGTAGATGCCTTTTAAAGTGATGTACAGTGCAAACTCATGATTGTTAACTCAACCGTGAATAACATTAGCTTGTTGAACTGGTTTAATAATGTATTAAAAAAAACTCTTTTACTATCAACTTTAGACTTCTTTTGGAAATATACAAACATATACAGAGGTATTCAATTTTAAGCAAACCGTTTCAGAAAATCATTCTAAATCGTAGTTTTTTATTGCTTTTTTTGTAAATAGAATCTTAATGGAAAAGATACACTTCTTGTCTAATTTGAACAAATTTGTAACTTTAATAATAAAAAAATCACCAACCGTGCAGAGGTAATGTGATATACCCTTTATATAAAGGTTTACATTAAAACTTGGACCAACATGTCAAAAACAATGTAAAACCCACAAAGTAAACGAAATATTGGTTAAAATTTGTGGCCAACCTATATCCAGTATCAATCATCCAACATATTGCCAATACCAATATTGGTACAACATTAACCAACAGTAACCAATATATCTCCAATGTATTCTCCCAATATTTTACAAAATAGTTGCGAAACTACATTTTTAGCTGTTTACTTCATATTGGTCCAGCATTGGGCAACCAACATATTTCTAAGGTATTCTGATATTTTTTCAATACAGTTGCGAAACAATTTCTTTACATGTTATTTGTATGGTGGCTCTAAAAAACTTCTTGTTCTATGTGTAATTTTATTAGCCATGTAACAGTTACAGACTTTCATATTTCAATAAGGTTTTCTCTCATGTTTGTAGAAATATAAACTTGTTCAACTGAATTGCCTAAAAACGGATTCAGCGCCCATCTGTGATTGTTATAAGTATTTTGAATTTCTTTGGGGAAATAATCAATGAGATGTCTTTTTAAATTGTACAAACGCGTGCTCCGAATTTATCATATTGTCATCCTTAACTAAGACTTCCATGAGTTCTTGAACGCACTAGAATCAATCAAACTTCTTTTTTCCAGTTGAAGTCGATCAGATAGCAAGTTTCTTTAAACGTGCGGTAGTAAACTCGGCCACTTTAGCAGATAATGTACTAATCCCACAGGTAAAAATTTTCGGCCACAATCCCGACAGGTAAACTCTGCTGGAGGGGTGGAGTAACTGTTACTTTCCCCCTAATGAGCTATTAAAATAGCTTAAATTATTGGCAAACTTCATTGGTTAATAATAATGAAGCGCGGAGTACTTTTTTTTCTTATCTTCTAAAGAATTTTTATTTATCAAACTATAGTTGTTGACATTTGGGCTTGCAAAAGAATACAAATAAAAGCCAGGTTGGCAAATTGATTGGTTATTGTTTTGGACCGTTGTTTGAATCACAAGATGTCGGTGATGTGTATGCATTTCAATCAACGGAAAATGGTAAACTTACCTTGTTTGCCGATTATCTTATTGACACATATACAAACGAGGAAGCCGTTCTTCCACCCCATTTACGGCATCAAAAACAGCAAACGGCACTCCACCAACGCATGCGAATCATGTGACTCGCATATTATAAAATCTTTAAAATTGCAACATTCTTCTATATACGTTTTTATTGATTTCTTGACTAATTTTCAAAATGAAGTACCTATACGTAAAGTTGCAAAGTATTTACAAGCCATATGTACCAAATTTGCACGCTCGAAAAAGGCAAGAATACCTTCAAAATAAAATTATAGAATTTAAAATTGGGAAAGTGTCACCTTTAGAATTTGTTAAGCTAACCTCTCATTATTATAGTGCCACTATTTAAAAATAATATCGATATTCCTTGAATTTATTTTATGTTTTATGTTTTACTACTATAAATAACCATGTATTTTTACAAACATTTCACAATAACTTAGGTTTTTTCATCAGGGTTATTTTTAATAAATTTGTATTCCAATTACATTGGTGATGGTATTTAACTAATTGGTAAATTAGTATTTAATAAATGCAAATTGCATTATCTGCTAATTTTTTTTTAATTTCTTGGTAGAACAACCCGACCGAGTTTACCTTAGCTTAGGACAAACTGTTGACCGCGAGAATTACAATTTCTAAACGGCCGCGTTTACCTCTGCACCTTTATACATCCGTTAATTTTATACGTGGCTGTTATTATATTCATATTGCGACCTTGCAAACTGCTATTCAGACTGTTTAAGTGCTCGATACCATCAGCAAGGAAAGTCAGCCTAAGAAGGGATTGGAAAATGTGTTGTCATATTCCGGTTTCTTATCTTGCGGGTACATCAAAAGTTCCGCTTTTAACAGGAAAATAAAAATGCTTCTTCCTTGATGGGATTTATCATTTTAATGACAATTTTCAAAATAGAATCCTTTCAGAAGGTAAATATTTTGATGCAAGAGCTTTTCGCTGTAAAAAAAACAGTGTAACCATGTAGCGTTTTGCATTATCTCTTTTAATCAGGCAATGAAACCAGATCTATGTCTTATCATAGCCTGGTAAAATCAGATCTTCGGCAATTGTATGTGGCTTATTGGTTTGCAACGCGAAATGCAACTCGATAACTTCATAGTAGTGCTTTTTCGTTAGTAGGGGTTGGTGATGTAAAAGTGGTTTCCTCCTTGCGGAGGGAGTTTACCTTTCTTTCAAAGCATTCTACAGGTTTTTCTTTTTGGTCTGGATGTTTGGTATTTAAATTCCGAAATAACTTTTATGGCTTCGTACTTTCTTTTAACAACGCTTCTCAGCAAAGTACGTACTGGAGTTTCTGGGAAATATCCGTAAAACCATATTTGAGTTGTTCATGACCGTACAATCAACGTTTCATTGTATTTTTGTCACTGCCAGACGCAGAAGGGTCTAATGACCGTTTAAAGCATGTATCCATCTTTGCCTTAGAGGAATACAAAGATTTTGAGAATTAGCAGCAGCTTATACTAAATGCCTTCAGATAATATTTTATTTGAAGAATATTTTTTGTCGAGCATCTATCCCACGTGCAATCAGCTTGGCGAGCGAATAGTTGTCACGCTTAGAGACTCGCGAGCAACACACAGGTGAGTAAACCGTTAGCGAGCAAATGGACGACCAGCGGCAGCGAAGTCTGCGCAGATCCCTAGGAATCTTGGTACCCTAATGCAGAACAATTATTTTTACCTACACAGGTCTATGTTTGGTAAATGTTTGTACTATAAGTATACTATTTACGATTGTTAATATATGTTACGTAGGTATAGACTTCGATGGTTTTGAGTAGAAGATGCTAGTCTTATTGTTTTATAAATCCATATTTATTGCATTCTTTGCAGTTACCGTAACCTACTACAACGTCAACACATTTCCATTGTATTCTACTCTAACGTGGGACAACGTAAAACTAATGTTTCCGGAAATAATACCAACAAAAACTACTAGCAAAATGATTATAATAAATACATATTTAACTTTTGTTCAAGACGTTTATCAATTATGGAGTATATTCGACTATTTCGAGGTAAATCAGGTAAGCACGTACTAGCTATTCATAGGTCTGGTAATTTAATGTTACTTATTTTCAGGCTTTGGGATTGGTTAAAATCCAAAACGACACATATCCTGAAAAAACGAAATCAGATTCGGAAACTGCAATAATTGGAGAAAGGTAAAACAAGTCCAAGTATCCAACAGTTTAGGAGACACACATTTTACTTTCGTATTAGGTTCAACGCTGATGTAGTTCTGCTTAACTTGGAAATTCTAAAGAAGGCAGGGTGGGAAGAAGTACTGATACGTGCCGTTAGTAAAATTATGCCATTATCTGAGTACACTGAACTTTCTGATCAGAAGATAATAAATGCAATTGCTGCACAAAATTCTGAGTTATTGTATATACTTCCTTATCATGAAAATCCTCAAATATCCGATAGAAGTTACAATTACCATAGTAGAAGCTGGGCCACGGTAAAATGTGTAACGCGAATGAGATTAAACATAATGTCTAACTGCTTCAGATTGTAAACTGGAACAATCCTACTAATTTAATGAGTACCGATAATAAGGAAGACTATTTTAGAAACTTGCAGGGTATATTTCATGAACACAATGGCACTTACCACAGAACGCCACTACATGAATGTTCAGGGTTTCATGAAAACGTTCAAAGACACACTGTTAAGGTAATGTATTTGTAAAATATTTGAAAATATGTAATTTAAAATTAATATAAATTTAGGAAACGTCAAATGACAGGTGTGCGGATTTTCACAAAGCCTATGCTTACCAATGGAGAACCTTATTATTTTTTAGAGAATTTAAACATAATTCATCTGAGAATGATGTAACAGTGGTATCTCATTTCAGCTACGATAGATTGCCTGCATTTGAAAAACTAGCAGAACGTTGGGAAGGTATGTGTTTGTTTGAAATTAATCGTTATATTATTATCGGTTATTTATTTGGAAATAATACTAAAAATATTTATATAAATATGTTTATACGATGTCTCTCTACATATGATAAACGCAAAAATATTAGACGAATATAGTTGTTTCGTTTGAAATAGAGAATACACTACAAAATTAAATTTACCAATTCCAATATCCCATGCAGCTTTAGTTAATAAAAGAAAGATTTCACGGGTAACTTGGTTTAAATCAGTGGTTGTCAAATTGTGGCGGGTAGCGATATAGGGTTAGAGGGGTCGCGGGATGATTTCCAACATAAAACAAAATGTCTTTTCAATACATTTATTTCTGCCTTTCACAAAGTAATCAAAAATAAATCAAATTTAACATATTAAAATTGTCAATAAATCCAAGAATCTAAACATAAACACAAGTTGCAAAGTAAAACGTTAATGCGATGAATGTACCTGTTTTTCAGAAACTGGCTTTTCGTGGACTCTGTATTCGATACACATATATCACTTTCCAGTTTGAGGCGATTGCTTATTTTTGTTATAATGGCAGTCATTGACGAGAAACTTAATTTGCACAAATATGATGTAGCAAATGGCGCCAAACACTTTATAGGTTTGTCCGCTTTTGGTCCAAAACTGATATACGCTCTCGGAAAAGAAGTTTAGTTTCAGCATTCCATCACATGATATTTCAACAAGTTTTCATATTTGTCAAAATTTCAGCGTGTTCAACGGAATTATCTAAAAACGAATTCAGTATCCGTCTGTGATTGTCATAACTGTTTTGAATTTCTTTGGAGAAAAGTCAATGAGCTGTTGTTTTAAATTGTGCAAACTAACTTATATATCTGTAAAACACGTGCTCAGAATTGAACTTATAATCATCCTTACGTACGTCTTCCATGAATTCTTAAATGCAGTTGAATGAATTAATCTTCTTTTTTCCAATTATAGTCGACCAGCAACCAAGTTTCTTTATAAATCCTTGAATTTTGTCCGTGGCTTATATACATATATATTAGACATCAAAAGTACCGCTTTTAACAGAAAAACATTTTTCAAGACGTTGCCCCTCTAAAGCCAACCTATTTCCGTGTGATAAAGGATGCGTATGAAGAACCCTTATCTTACAAATTTTCGAAAAATACGAGCCTGCAATGCTTTTCCCTTGATGGAATTTACCACTTTAATCACATTACATGTTTCAATACACAATCCATTTCAGAAGGTAAACATTTTGATGTAAGACTCAATGTAAAAAACAGTGTAACCATATAGCATTTGGCATTGCCTCTTTTATGCCCGATTGCACCGTTTATATTTTAAGTGTCACTTAGTTAAGAAGGCCTTAAAGATAAGTCGCCCTTAAAGTCTACTCGGATTGCACCACCCAAAATATTTTGTAGCTTAGCTAAGGAACACTTAAGTTTGTTTTCTAGGGATTTTCTTGTTATCGCGATAGCGACCAACTTAATAAATTTATAAATCAGTGGTTGTTCTGTTCTTCTAACCTCACATTGCCACGCCTTCGTTGGAATTTGAAAGTTGTGTTCCGCTAAGCTTATAATGAATTCCAGCACACCAAAAAGACTCGCAGTAGCAATTTTGTACCCGAAGAAAATGCGCTGTTCCTGTCTTTATTAGGGGAATGTAAAGACGTTATAGAAAGCAAAAAGACAGACATAATGGCGCAAGAAGAAATTTTTTTATTACGCATTTACCAGGTGAATGAATTTTAATATGGGTACCATCGAAAACGAGCCACTTGAAAAAAACTTATTCTGGGCCAATCTAATGCTTTTTTCATTCCTGAATATTTTTGTAAATTGTGGGTAAAGTGCTGCAAGTGCAACCCTTCCGGTCATCCTGGATGCAGTTGAAATGTGTACCCCAGTAAAATCTGCCACATTCAACAAATGCTGTCCGGTGGCATAAAATCGTAAGGAGAGTAATATTTGGTTAATGGGCGACACACTCTGGTTACTATTAAATATTGAATTATTAACAGTAAGACTTGGCGTTTTATTTCTACTTCGAGTAGATAGAATTTCCAGCGTAGTTCCTGCAGTTAACCTAAACCTTCTGTAAAAATTTTTGTTGTTTAACGTGTCAAAGTAAATACTTCGCTGGTATATTTGGCCTTCTTGTATTCCAAATCTTCAAAATCCATTATAAAAATACAAACTTCAAATGCCAACAATTCTGACAGTGACATTTGCAAACCGCGCATGCGTTGGTGCTTTTAAGGGTTACTAAAATTTTTGAGCGGACGGTTTCAACAGCTTAAATTTAAGGGACACTTACGGTATTTAAGTAAGCAGTTGTGGGCGGTGCAATGCACTTCGCTGTTAAGTGCCGGCGACGGTGCAATCCGGCATTAATCTGACAGTAAGACCAGATCGCTGTCCTGTCATAGCCTTGGCGCCTTCGGTGCAAATCGCAATGCATTTTACTCAATCAATCTCGTACGTATCAGTACTTTGTATGGACGTGTCGAATAAACATTTTCCGGTGGTATTGACCTCTAATGCAGGACGTAATAAAATATCTTCTGTAATACTATGTCTAGTACTGTATCTTACAAAGGCTATAAATTGGGCACAATCCGAAATATTGGATTCATTCGTCCATCTGTAATGAGAAGTACGTGCACTTCTTAATATTTTCAACAACCTGTGTCGAATATCTTCTGCCATGTCACCTATTCTTGTTTGGATAGTATTATTAGAGAAAGGTGTTGCTTTGAGCTCTTGTGCGGCTCGTTTTCACCAACCAGTATTTGCACCATTTCTACAGCTGTTGGTTTTTGGTCTGGATGTTGGGTATTTAAATATCTTAATAACTCTGATGGCTTCATACTTTTTTTTGTCAACACTTCTCAACAAACTACGAACTGGGGTTACTGGGAAATATCGGTAGTATTTTTATAAATAAAATTTTCGAGTTGTAGGGCTGGAACTTCGCTACAAACCATATTAGAGATATTAATCGTTGTGTAATCTATTTTTCTTTGGATTCTTGTCACTGCCAGCCGCGGAAGATTCTAATTTATTCATCTTTAACGAAACGAATATAGCTCATACTTAACGTTAAATATTTGTTATCGATTTATTACATTCATCAGTACAACGCACAGTTTTGAAATGATGACTAATCTTATCACGATCCGCTGCTTATGTAAATCAAAATGAATTTACCAGATTATTCCAGTGCCATCTCTCGAATATAGTGGATTTTCCGGAAACACGGAGAATAAATAAATAAATTGCGCGACTTGGAAATAGATGGCGTGAGTTGGCCGTTTAGTGGCTGATTCTGAATGAAGTTGAGCAGTACGAGAGAGGCCTGCGTCTTTTTTTCCAAGGTCTCCACACTTATTAATTTTTCTCATTGTGTCATTTCCTCTAATTACGTGACTAGCTTAATTCCATTTCAGAGATGTGATTTTATCAACAATATTCTCAAGTTTTGTGCTTTTCCTAATCCATTTGTTTTAAGATACTTTCAAGCAATTTCCTACAACCGTCTTTAAGGGGTTGATTAAAAGATGTAGTGGATGCTAGGATGTATTGGTTGCATAGGATAAGTCTTTAAGGGTAGTGATACTTTCATATGTATTATGATTTTTGTTTTACCATACGTAGCTACGCAGCTTATTCTTCTTTCTATTTTCTGCGTTTGATTTGCTTTACTCAGGTTTGGTGATTACCCAAGATCCGAGGTACATCCACAAAGTAAGTTCCGATCACTCATCATTTTAACATAAGTGGAAGGGCCGCCACAGGTCTGTACGGTAAATCATCACTGGATAAAACAGTAACAGTGCATTGGCGTTGGTCATTGGGTACGGTTGCGTCAAAATGAGTAAAGATATTTAAAATCCGCCCAGTTGTGAGGAATGGTCGATGACTACGTTTCTGAATGTAAGCAATGTGCGACTCTGGAGAAGTTAAGATCATAAATTAAGACCATAACGAGTAAACAACCAAGACATCTCAGCTCCAGAATTGTTTTCTTGCACGATAATGTACCACCGCACACAGCCGCAGCCGCAGCCGCACGACATTTATTGCAAAAATGGAAACTTTTTGAGCACCCTCTGTATAGCCCGGACTCGCACCATCCACCTAGAAAACTATATCATCTGTTTCTTCACTTGAAGAAATTTTTGGTTGATCAGCGATTTAACACAGATGACGAAGTTAAAACTGGGGAACAAGATAGTCTCAAATTGCTAACTAGAATTCTATAACCGCGGCTTAGAAAAACTTGTACCACGTTATATTTTGAAAAATAATAATTCTTGCACTAACTATTGCCAATTGGAACTTACTTTTTGGATATGCTTCGTATGTACGTTTTTAGTTTTTTTTCGCACTGCTTTCAATTTGAATATCATCATCATCATACCAAAATTCATTGCTAATCCGTCATTCATTAAAGCTTTGCACGGGTAATTTATCATTTCTGCATTTTCCTCCTAACTTTGATATTACAACAATATCGACAGCGAATCTTAAATAGTTTAATTTTTCACCTTTATTTTTGTCCATTTTATTTGTTTGCAATAGTGGCTTTCAAAACAACACCCAACTTTTGCCGTACCTGTTGAGGGCTCCCTGTTAGTTGTATCATGGAGGGCTACTAAAGTGAGTCAAAATAGGCCAAAATTAGTATTTCTATTGTCGCCATAGCTGCGTTAATAGATGACCTATCCACTTGTGGTTTTCAACAGCTGGCAGACAAGATATTCAAGAATTAAATAAGGTGAAAGAATTATGAAACACAATATAAGAACTTCTGATAAAAAAATTGCCAAAAGTAGTCCGAAAACATCGCAAAGTTACTCTACCTTTATGATATACCATATGTGGAATTAATTTAGGGAATGTTTTCCTCCTTATACAATATAATGCACACAGCCCCAAATTTGAGAATTTATCCGATTTTTTCACAATCAGAACAATGCCAAGACTATGTTGCCAATTTACTTTGTCATATATTATAGGTATTGTCTTTCACCTTGGCTGCAATTCGTTTTCCAGCGTTCAGATAGACGGCCCTAAGCCCCGCGGAGGACAGAAAAAGGAATGCAATGCTTTGTCGATATAAAACGTAACCGGGTCGCTTTAGGATCCCCTTAAATTTTACGCTACGTGTAAACAAAAATAAATACTAAATTGTCTTGGAATTTTTTACGATACTTGATAAAATTTTCATTCGCAAATAATATGTAGCTACTACATGCCCAGTGAGGCGGCCGTAGGCTAGAGGTTAGCGCGTTAGACTTCTACGCTGAGGGTCCTGGGTTCAATTCCCAGTACCGGAACATAGGATTTTTAACGGCCGTTCTCCCTCGCAAGGCAATGGCAAACCAGCGAGGTATTCTGCCTAGTAAATCTTCTCTGGAGTAGAAGTGTTTACACTTCCCGTGGTT
>JABXWE010023650.1:0-10537 GCA_014611495.1 Limonius californicus | reverse complement strand
GTATCAATTTTTACTTTGGGTATACGCTACAAATAGAATCAAACCCTACATCTACACTTCGAAATGTTTTCTATATTTTTTTACCTGATAATTAAATTACTGGTTCCAAATTTGATTAGCATAAGAATCTAAAAATATTCTCTGGTTGGTATTATCAATTTATACATTTATTTAGTATATTTAGTCATTTGATAATAATTATCGAATTTACTTTGGGTTAAATACAAAAATTCCAATTAATTATCAAAATTTAAAGCATTATTTCAAATCAGCTCCTGAACAACAAAAATTAAAACGGCCTTGAAATAAATTTCCCCTGTTGTTTCGTATTTTAGTGCAAGGGAAATTACAGCTATAAATTACTATCTATTTTTACTCTTTCATCAAGCATAAGCGTAAAGCACGACACACGTGGCTTGCTGTATCTACACTCGAGTTATTTTTAATTATAGATAACTATATATCCATAGGTACACAGCTATAATCACCTTAAAGGTTTTACCCTAAGTAAACGATGCAATTTATGACAAATTCGTTAAAATATTATTATAACCAAACATTTACTGCTACTATGTCCACTAAAGCTCATACACTCCGTTAATTTATTATTTCTTATTACGCAGTTCACAAAATAAGTCTAAATTTAAAAAATAATTGACATGATCAAATGCTATGATAAATAAAGAGGGGCCCTGTAGTAAAGGGGATACACAATTTTCAAACAAAACAGCTAATAGGTGGCCTAAGTAATTAAATAAGAACATTTTTGAGACGTACAAAATATTTAAATTTTATATATCTCTCACTACGACACTTAATTTTTGTGGAATGTGACATCTGTTTAATGTACATTTAAAGAAAAAAGTAAGTTTTACTGAGTAAGATTTAAAAAATTTGAAAACATTATTTAAGAATATGATTCGATAATTTTTAGAAATTAAAGATTCTTATTACCTCTGCCATTTCTTGTTCTTTTGACTTGTATATGAGAACGCCCTCTATCTAAAAATGGCTGAACTGGAGCTTCAATATTAAAGGTTCTGTTCATCACTATTCTTCAAAATTAATTAAAAATCATACAAAAAACTTTATTGTGCTGCTGTATACAGGGTGTTAATGAATTGCAGGGACAAACTTCTAGGGCTTAAAGTATACATGAAAACAAACATTGTTTGTTATTAAATGTATGGTCAAGTGTTTCCTTTCAGGGATGGAGCTTCTCAAAGATTCTTTAAGAAGCACCTAAATGTAGGCAACTCAATTTACTACCTACTATTTGTTTCCATAACGACGGAAATTAATGCGGGATAAATAAAGCCCGCTTTTCCACGTTTCCGTCGTTATGGAAACAAATAGCAGGTAGTAAATTGAGTTGCCTATATTTAGGCGCTTCTTAAAGAATCTTTAAGAAGCTCTATCCCTGAAAGGAAACACTTTTGACCATACATTTATTAACAAAGAATGTTTGTTTCAATGTACACTTTAAGCCCTAGAAGTTTGTCCCTGCAATTCATTAACACCCTGTGTAGCTTACGTATTTGTAGATTGTGTTCCCTGGCATGCCAAGCAGGGATATAACTTACAAGCAGTTTTTTGTCAAAAAAATTTTACTTTCAATTTTTTGCCAAAAGCCCGTATTTCACGTTGCCTGAGTTTGGTGAAGTATAAAAGCAATAGATACAGCAAAAATATTGAATTACGGAAGCAAATTCTATGCTAAAAATATGATAATTTTTCTATAGTGACGCCACCTATTAGTTCTGTACCCTGAGGCAGCCCTCTTAATTGCAAAAATTCACCCGATAATAATTTTCACATACCTTGTAAAGCGTGACTTTGATGGATTTTTTTTTAGGAAAAAAGGCGATGTGTTAGTATCAGAAGATCCGGCAATTAAAAGTCGCCTATCACTATCCCACAACGGTAATATCTTCAAACTCCAAATTAATAATGCTAGACAAGAAGATGCAGGAAAATATTCGTGTATAGCTTTTATTGATGGTAACGTAGAAGCAACAGCTCTCATTAATGTAGAAAGTAAGTATCGTTTATGTTTGGTGTTTTTACACCGGTTTATAGTTGTTAAAATCATAATTGTATAGTAAATTCTCTCTTAGATTTAATAAAACTGATTTTGTTGTTGAGATAAAGCACCCAATATAAATTCTTGTGGAAACTTATCAATTCAAGATAGAGGCAGCTTTGCATATGACTATGGTCTTGTTTTTACTCCTCTTCAGTACAAAATTATGTTTTTCCCATGACCATGACTTTAATTGTAATGTTTGTGCAAGTTTAAAAGGATGTTTTTCAATTCTTTTTGTTTCCTGTCTTCAAGTACTTAATTAGTTTTATCTCAAAAAGTTCGTTATGCGGTGACAGCATCTAATTTCATGGTTGAAAAAGAAGTTGAATTACTCCTTTTCTAACAAAATTGAAAGTTTTATTAATTTTTTGCGACATACACCTTGATTATAGTTAATCATAAGGAAGATATTTGCTTAAAGAACAAAGTGTAAAACACTATATAGTTCCACAATTTTACTATTGAATATAATTTTAAATGTAAATTTCTTACTGTTTAGGTCACGTTTATGTCCGAATTGCGAATAAGGACATTTCAGTAGTCGAAGGCGAAAAACTTAAAGTGATTTGCAACGTGCATGGAAGCACAAATGTGTCCATACTTTGGACTTACAGTAAGTATTAAAATACTAAGGAGGGTTTTATTCATGTATTATATAACTTCTTTATTTCGCAACATCAGGTGAAGATACATACATAAATAATAAATAGAGTATGATATTTAACTATTGGGTATTTAACTATAACATTGAATATTTCAATTTAGTTCAGTTTAACAAATAACGAATACTACATAAATACATGGACAATCCCCTTGATAATTTAAATCAGTTTACATTAGATATCTACATTTCTTAATTGGTGTTCTAAGTCATTAATTGTATTAGTGATCTGTTTTCACGGTTTTCGCAGCTGAGTATGTGGAGTCTATCTTCGGCTGTTCTGTTACAAAGATGGCATATGTAGTCTTCATTTGGTTCATGATAGCTGGTATTTTTACAAAAACGGTGGTGATATCCATTGAATGTGGTGCCAGTAATGATGTGTTGGTCCTTTTGATTGGCTTTTTTCCATATATGTGTCGTAAACGCTGGTCCGTTTGTGTAATTCCCTATTACAAATTTCAAGTTCTTATCTTCTCTCTGTATTCTCTGATTGTTTGTGTTGAGACTCCTACAAACTTTTCTATTGCTTCCTCTTCCATGCTTGGTGTGCGTGATAGGTGGAATGCGAAGATGTTCGAAGCATTTCTTTGAAAGACCCAGAACTTTCTTTAGAGTTCATGCGTTTATCTTGTCCATCTGTAGTAGATGTTGTGCTGTGAGTAGTGAACATAATGGTTTAAAACTCTACGTCACCACTGACCAGATCTTTATGATATATATTTTGCTTGCTGTGTCAAGTTTTTATTTATGGATGTATTTAAGGCAGCCTATAATTTGGGCCATCTTTTTACTCTTTAGGTTGATGTGTTTAGTTAGAGTTAAGGTTGTTTAAAGTCTCACCCGCAGATAGACATGTTCATTGACAAACTATTTCTTCACTGCCAATATTAGCTTTATCATCTCCTCTCAATCTGCCCCCGTTTCTAAACTTAACTGTTTTACTTTTTGCTGGATTAATATTTATTTTGTTTTCATGACACCACGAATTCAGACAGTTTAAACCTGATTGAAGTTGTTTTAGATTGCATGAGTATATGACCAAGTTATCTGCAAACATTGTACACTTGGTTCCAGTAGTTTTTATATACTTCGGTAAGTCGTGTATGAATATAAAAAATAAAGTGAGACTCGGTGAGTCACCTTGTAGTATCGCTCGGTGTTGGCTAATAGTGTTAGAGAGTTCTTTTCCATTGTCAACTTTGATAAATGTAGATTCGAAATTTGGCATACTGCATTGAACACTTTTCCCTTGATGTTAAGTTGCACGAGCTTGTCTTGGAGAATCCCGCTGTCCACCGAGTCAAAACTTTCTAGAAGTCTATGAAGGCTGCATATAGCTTTCCGTTGGATTTTTACACAGCCTCTTTTATCACATCCAGCAATTGGCATATTGCATTTTTGCAGCATCTGGTGGTAGAAAATTTTCTGTATGATTAATTATTCTGTTGTAAATTATTTTATGAATACTTTGAATTGGGTTCCAAGTAGGGCTATTCCTCTGTACGAGTTTGGATCCCTCGGGTTCCCCTTTCTTCTGTAGAGTGTCATAATTTTAGATGTTTCCCACGTTTTTTCTATTTCGGAGGTATTTAAAATTATATTGAAGATATCGAACCACCATTTAGCTAAGACTGGGTATATTATTGCTATCTGCCCATTTGTGATGTTATATATGCTCACTGCTTTTTGTTTCTTCAGGCTGTTGACGCCCTTTGAGATTTCATCCTCTGTAATTGACCGATTGTACCATTGAACCATTGATCACTTCCGGTGTCCTCTGATTTACCTGCTATTGGTATATCTCGAGTGGAGATATTAGGGATAAATGAGGCGAGATGGAAAGGATGCGGAGAGTATACGACAGAAAATGGAACAAAGATGATATATTCAGGAGGCACTGAAGAGAAGGCAAGACACGAAAATGGAGTAGCATTTATGCTACGACCAGAAGCAAAAAATGCACTAATGGAGTGGACGGGCATATCAGACAGAATTATAACAGCCAGATTTAAAGCAAGTTATTACAATATAACTATAGTAAATGCGTATGCACCGACCAATGAGAAGGAAGAAACACAAAAAGAAGAATTTTATGAACAACTACAAAAAACCTTTGACGATATAAACAAGCAACATAAAAGAGATATAAAAATATTAATGGGAGATATCAACGCAAAAAGTGAGAACAAGGGAAGAGAAGACACAATGGGAAAAGAAGGAGTAGGCGTTATCAACGAAAATGGAGAATTATTCGTAAAATTCTGTGCAGGAAATAACCTAATAATAGGAGGTAGCCTTTTCAAACATAAAACCCTACACAAGGTAACCTGGACCTCACCCGGAGGTAAAATACAGAACCATATAGACCACGTAGCAATAGAAAGAAAATGGAAAAACATGCTGTGTGATGTAAGAGCAATGAGGGGGGCCGATGGGACTACAGACCATACTCTACTCAGGGCTAAAATAAGAATAAAACTACGGGCAAATAGAGAACAGAAGACAAAAAGAGAAAAATACAATGTACAGTGGCTGAAAGAAGAAGAAGTCAGAAAACAATACAAAGAAAAATTAGGAAGAGAATGGGAGAAACAGAAAAATAAAGGAAATGAAGGGGTAGAAGAAATATGGTGTGTAAGTGTAAAACAACTCTTAAGGTCACGGCAAAGAGGGTACTAGGATTCAAAAAAGCGAAACAAAAGGTATGGTTGTCAAAACAGACATGGGAGAGAATAGAAGAAAGAAGAAAGATTAAACAGCAAATATTGACAAGCAAAAATGAAAATGAAAAAGAAATACAGGAAAAGCTATATAAAGAAAAAGATAATAAACAGGTGAAAACAAGTGCTAGAAATGATACGAGACAACACAGAGAAGAAACATTGGGAAGAGCAGAAGAAGCAGCACAAAAGAATGATATGAAAACGCTATATGACATAACAAAAGAAATAACAAGAAAGAAAATAATAAACGAGACAAGGATGAAAGATAATCATGGAAAAACCCTTAAAACAAACATGGAAACCGAGCAGAGATGGATCGAACATTTCGAAGAAATATATAAGAAAACAACAATACAAGAAGAAATAGTGGAAGACGTGGAGCAAATAGGAGAAGAAATGAAAATAAATAAAGAAGCGATCACCAGAGAAGAAATAAAAAATGCCATAAAAATGCTAAAAAACCATAAAGCAGCAGGTGTAGATGACATCCCAGCAGAGTTAATTAGAGAAGGCGACGAAACAACGGAAGAAATGATGCATAACTTACTAAATTGCATATGGAAAGAAGAAAAAATCCCAAGAGAATGGAACGAAGGAATAATAATAAGATTACCAAAAAAAGGAGACAAAACAGAATGTTCGAACTGGAGAGGAATAACACTGCTATGCACAACAAGCAAAATACTAACAAGAATATTACTAAACCGAATTAAAGACGGAATAGAAAAGGTACTAAGAAACAACCAGGCAGGATTCAGACAGAGGCGATCATGCTTAGATAATATATTTATACTGCGCACCATCATTGAACAAGCAAATGAATGGCAAAAGGAACTCCAAATAACCTTCATAGATTTCGAAAAAGCATTTGATAGAATAGACAGGGATAAAATGTGGACAATCTTAAAAGCATATGGAATGCCAAAGAAGCTCATAAACATGATCAAACTTCTATATACGAATTACACAGCTAGAATTGATATAAACAATAAACTAACAAGAAATATACAGATCGAAAGCGGGGTGAGACAGGGATGTGTCCTGTCACCCATACTATTTTTGGTTATAATAGACTGGGTTATGAGAAAAACGGAAGACAAGAAGTCAGGAATTAGTTGGAGGTTCGGCGAAACACTGGAAGACATAGAATTTGCAGATGATGCCTGCCTGTTGACAGAAAGCACAATACAAATGAGAAAAAAGCTAGACAAACTAAAGGAAGAAGCAGAAAAAGTGGGACTGAAGATAAATAAGAATAAGACCAAAATTATGAAAATAGAAAAAGGCAAGAAGAGAATAGGGACAGAGAACAACCAACTCGACAGGGAGCAGATAGAGAAGGTAGACAGATTTACATACTTGGAAAGCATTATAGACGAAGGAGGAACAAGTGAAGTGGACATAAAATCAAGAATACACAAAGCTCAAGGAACTCTCAAGAAAATATGGCAATCAAGAGATATATATATGAAAACAAAAATTAGAATGTTCAACACAAATGTAAAAACGATATTGTTATACGGCTCAGAATCGTGGGCAATAAATGAAGTGCACATAAAAAGATTACAGACATTCATGAACAAATGTCTTAGACGAATTCTGGGAATATACTGGCCGGAAACAATTAGAAATGAAGAATTATGGGAAAGAACCCAACAAGAACCAATAAGGACAACAATAAAAAGAAGAAAATGGAAATGGATTTGGCATACGTTAAGAAAACCGAATAATGATATAACAAAACAAGCATTGGAACACAATATAAGAGGTAAAAGGATGAGAGGAAGACCAAAAGACACATGGAGAAAGAAGACGCAAAAGGAAATTACCAAGAAAGGACTTCAATGGAGTGAAATAAAAAAGATGGCAAAGGACAAGACCGAATGGAGGACATTATGTGAAGTGTTGTGTGTGTAGTGAACCAGTGAAGGTTAGAAAGTGTTAACAAAGCTGCAAAAGAAACAGAACAGTGTAACAGCTAGAGTGAACATGGTACAGAGCTGGCAACTCTGTTACCATATAGGCGGAAACGCCAAGAAATGCCGAAGAATCGTCGAATGACACGACGCCCTATACTTCTGAAGGAGCGACAGGATTGATGATGATGATGACCTCAGTTGGAGCATGTATATTCAGTAACATTATTTTCTGATATTTCCCTCTCAATCTTAGATATCGCATTCTATTTGATATTGACTTGCATTCTGCCACTACCGCTGTGTACTGTTTTTTTTATAATGAAACCTACTGCTAGCCGTCTGTCTACTTCTCCACTGTTATGGTATATGAAATTGTGTATTACTATAATTTCTTTTCCTTTTTGGTTCGTTTCCTGTATTGCTAATATCCATATTTTGTTCTTTTCCATCTCCTTTGTTAGCTGTTTCAGGGATCCTTCTCGATAATACATTCCCTGATCCTCTTAAGCTGATCCTCCAATTTGTGTGTGTTTTCGTCCATTTTTCAGCCTGCTCCTTTTCCACCATATTTCATTTCCATCTTGTATTCAATTTTCCTATTTGTCCTGATGTCCATTTCTATAGCTTTCATTCTCCGTTCTACGGCCACTTCTGTTAAGTTATTCTGTATTTCATTTGTCACATAAGTTCCATTAAAAATCTATTTCTCATACCTATCTACTCCTTATGTGGTCACTGAATTGCTACCAAACAACTAGAATCCGTACTCACTTAAGTGTAATAATATCCTTCATGTAATACTTATATTATGAACTCACCTGCATTCACAAACAGTGATACAGTTACATCTTATGATTATATATTTACAGCGCGTTGCTCCTCCTCCACCGCCTAGCTCTACGCAAACACCACGGCCACCACCAACTCCAAGGAATACTTCACAAGGTAGGATATTTATTAGCTTTATTTAGTGGGATTTATCAACATTTTTATTAGTAGGTGCTCCAGTTCCTCCTCCACCTCCTCCTCCACCCCCAGGAGTTGCTCCCCCACCTCCAGGGGCTGCTCCCCCACCACCACCTCCACCTCCTCCAATGGAAATGCCTGCTTCACCTGTCATTCCACATGAAGTGGTTGCACCTGTACCAGACATGCGGTCTGCTCTTATGGAAAGTATACGTGGAGGAGCAAATTTGAAGGTAAGAAATAATACAATCCTCCCAAACCTTGGAATAATCCAAATTATGTGTTTTATAGCCAGTTGATGTTGAGAGGAAACCATCAGTTGATAATTCTCGGGGTGACTTACTGAGCGAAATTAGAAAAGGTTTCCAGTTGAAACCTGCTAATGTGAGTAAATTATTTCGTGTATTTGAATTTTGTTGTACATGACAAGAATGACTAAAGTGTTATTTGAAACATCTAATTTACTAGTAAGATTTGGTAATTCAATATCCCAACACTATCAAAAGAACTCTCCTAATAAATATTTTCCTGGAAATTATATAGGAAATAAATATATTGGGATGTGGAAATATCAGATCTAAGAAAACATTATTAGATCTGTGTAGGACCTAGCTTGTAGCCAACCACATTGCGTTGTTACATTTATAGTACTTTATTATGAATTTCTTATCTGAAAACAGGAACGAGAAGTAAAACCAGTATCACCTCCAGCTGAACAAGGTCGTGGAGATTTAGCAGGTGCCTTAGCCAGAGCACTGGCTGAACGAAATCGTGTGATTCATTCTGAAGATGACAGTACTTCAGATACAGACTCGAATGATGATGAATGGGATGCCTAAAATTTATGGCAAATATTTTTGTATTTCTATTCTTAGAAATAATCTACAAGGCAACAGACTATCATATTGATATTTGTTTTGAAAAAGATACTAATTTCAGTTGCCAATTTTTATTATAATAATAACATATTTCTTATACATTTAACATACTGATTTAGCAATGCTTTTTTCCATTTTACATATTATGCAAAGTAGACTGTATTTTCCAAATATTTAAATAGTAATCATGTGCCCCATCTTTGTTTACAGAAGTTTAAAAATAAGTGGTTTATGCAACAGTAAAATGTTTTAATTTCCATCAATTCTACGCACATACACTTTGAAATTGTTCAACTATACAAGAATCATGTGGTAATAAGAACTGTATATCATCAGATAATTCTTATTGTATCTGTGCAACAACTAAACTACTTTTACTTTTTAAAAAAGTTGTTTTTTAAAGAATTTTGTGGCCATAAGTTTTCAAGTAGGTAGGCATTAAAATTATGGCTGTGATTCAAAATGATTTATATCAATTACACATACACTTGTTGGAATTCATCTCTCCAGATTGTTTGAAATGTGTATTACGCACACATAAAATTGCTTTTTATTAGAGGTTTTTCCATTAAAGAAATATCCGTCAATGTTTATTCCATTTTGTGTATTTCTTATTGCCACATAATATCTTTAGAACTGTAAAGATAGGAAATTAAACTAAACGGTACCATTGCATGCATTACAAATTACAAGCAAAAATATATATAAACTCAAATAATCATTATCACTTTGTAACCCCATAGGATATAATTAATTTTACAATAAAAACTGTTGCAAATAATAAATATATTTTACAATACTTCTTTGTTGTTATTTTAAATTGTTTATATGTGTGGGGAGCGATCCCACCACACCTGGAAATTTACCCTGTTTAAGGGTTCTCTTGACATGCCCAACAACACTTGGAAATTTAGCCTGTTTAAGGGTTCTTTTGACATGCCCAACAACACTTGGAAATTTAGCCTGTTTAAGGGTTCTTTTGACATGCCCAACAACACTTGGAAATTTAGCCTGTGTAAGCGTTCTTTTGACATGCCCAACAACACTTGGAAATTTAGCCTGTTTAAGGGTTCTTTTGACATGCCCAACAACACTTGGAAATTTAGCCTGTTTAAGCGTTCTTTTGACATGCCCAACAACACTTGGAAATTTAGCCTGTTTACGCGTTCTTTTGACATGCCCAACAACACATGGAAATTTAGCCTGTTTAAGGGTTCTTTTGACATGCCCAACAACACTTGGAAATTTAGCCTGTTTAAGGGTTCTTTTGACATGCCCAACAACAAATGGAAATTTAGCCT
>JABXWE010023648.1:0-25165 GCA_014611495.1 Limonius californicus | reverse complement strand
TACGTTCATCTAAAGCAAAATTTTTATAATACTGATTCAGACCAAAAATTGTAACTTCCTATGAAATAGTCGTAGAGAAAGTATAGTCTCCTACTCGTGTAGAATAGCTATTATTCACTCGAATGATTCTGTCACTCGCCTTCGGCTCGTGACAGAATTTTCATCCTCGTGAATAATAGCTGTCATTCTACACTCGTTGAAGAATATACTATTTGTTAATAATAAGGGAAACAAAATAATCTAGAAGGTACTGTAGAAAACAGTATCTGATCTTCCAACTTGAGGTGCACTTATTAAAAGGAAACTGGGTTCTAACCTGCAACCTTGATGAGTAACGTATGCACATAAAATTTCAAAACATTGGCCCAACTATTACCATAATTATAGGCAGAAAAGTAATCGAACAAATCTCAATTTAGGAAACTGTAATTCAGTAACCGTACACTTTTATATATAGGTAACTAGGGTTAAATCATCCTATTTTGGTCTTAGGAATATGTGATAGAGTTTTGTACAGACGTTTTAGAGACGCCTTGTATACAAACACAACAGGTACGGTCAAAGTGAACACAATAAAGTTCACCCGCAATGTTGGATAAGACAAGGATGTATCATATCTCTGCATCTTTTTAATATACATGGAGAATACATAAACAAATCACCGAAAACTGGGAAGGCAGTATCTCAATTAACGGGCAGAAAACAAACATTCTGACGATACTGAAAAAAAAAACAAAATATCATAGAGCGTACAGAAAGAGCCAGTCTGTCAATGGGACTAGAATTAATTATCTCAAAAACGAAGATTATGATCATTGATAGACGGAATTATAGTAGACTTGATATACAGTACATAAACGGATACGAAATAGTACAAAGCGATATATGGGTTCACTAATAAGAAACGAGATTCAACAGAAAATGAAATAAAAATGAGATGTCAAATGAGCAGAACGGTTACGAAAAAGTTAATGGGAATATTAAAATATAAAGATAAAAACATATCATAAGAAAAAATAGGTAGAATTAGGCAGTGTCTGGTTTTTCATTTTCCTATCTTAATATACGGCTGAGTCCTGGACTATCAGAAAGAAAGAAAGAATGACAATCGATGCCACAGAAATATTCTGCTTGCGGAAAATGTTAAATGTTTCATGGACTGCGCACCGCACAAAGATTTCAATTTTACGAAAACTGATTATCAAGAGAATATCATCAAGCGAAATACACGTTAAAACACTACGAATATATCAGACAACATGAAAAGACTAGTAATAAGTACAGGAGAAAGTGGAAGGAAGATGGATAAACCTACTAATCAAATTAACCGGAAAGTCTATCCATACAGGGCCGGCATCCAAGCGTAACAGGCGCCGTCGCACCCTTTATCATTTTAGTACGTTAATGATATTGACAGTTCCATTAAAGTAATTTATAAATAAAATTAAATCGCTCTAAAGGTTTCCAAAATGTAGATTTTGAGTTCAGGGAATAAATAAAACAGTTAGATATTTTAGTAGTGTATTCAGTCGCGGGTCTATGTAAGTTTCTATAAACCTTTACTCTTCTATTTAATTATATTTTCGGCTCTTTGTCAGTAACTATTTATTTGACATTCACACTACCCCTCTCCCGGAACCGCTTTCGCATTACTTCAGGGGGGTGCGGGCGCACCTTACATGCTAGCCGTTCATGCAACATGCACCTTAAACTTAACTAAAAGGGAAATACGGTAGTCGTCTCAACCGGGGTTTGACCTCGCGGCCGATTGAGCCGCTTGTCCTTGTCACTAGCTATTGCATTATTTGGTTTTACTACATATTTTTCATATTTTGTTTATTAGTGCATTGCATAATCCAAACGAAGTTCCCATTTTATGATTAAAGGGCTAAGAACTTAATGTTTAACTAAAGCTTACTGTATTTGCCTTAGCTGTGACGGTAATTACTTGTAATTAAATTTTTTAGAAAGCAAAGATGGGTTTCAATTGAACACACCTTGTACAATAGGACAACAAAAACACTGTCTCTCCTTTTCTGTTATATGCGTAAAAGTAAGTAAGTAAGTAAAAGAAAGATGCGAATATGCTTGTTTACCTGTCTACACTCGGTGTAGCAGCGAAAACAGATTATTGTGCAATGAGGGTTCTTACGAAAGTGTAGAATATGGATGGCTATTGCGCACAGCCATAATTTTCAACTGTGTATACATCTTGAAAATTATGGCTATACGCGAGGGA
Organism: Limonius californicus; assembly: GCA_014611495.1. NCBI lineage: Eukaryota > Metazoa > Arthropoda > Insecta > Coleoptera > Elateridae > Limonius > Limonius californicus. The sequence continues at coordinate 22,926 of JABXWE010023648.1, read as the reverse complement.
GAGACAGTATTTTTGTTGGCTATTAACTGTGGATGGACTATAACTTCTTCTGTTCCTTATTCGGATACGATTTCAGTTGACGTTTTAATGAGCATAGCTATAGTATTGTTTTTGTGTAGTTCTAAGGACTCCCTGTGTGCATTATATATATATATATATATATATGTATATATATATATATTGTTATGATAAATATATGAGTAGGCCATGGAGATACCAATGCTGCACAGCAAGCAAGTATAAGAGCATACTTTATCTATGCATCTCTGTACTAGATAATTATGTATTTATAAATTTGTTAAATGTTTGTCTTATTGGAGGTGGCATTGGAAATCATTAGAATCGTATTAAGAACGTGAACGTATAACACGTGATAAGAAAGTGAACTCCAATAGGGTAAATATTATAAATTGGGGGGTTGTTAGGGAGATAGATAAACAAGGGTTGGAAAATATTTATTCAAGTTTTAATATTTGAATCGAGCGGAGGTGTGATCGGGCTTCACCCAGAAAATCACACCCGAGCAAACAAATTAATTTAAATTTACATACAAAGATTCATGTTTGGCAATTAACGTTTTGGTAAATGTAATATTTGTGTAATTATATGAAGTTATGGAATTGGTTGTTTTATTGAAGTAAATGAGAATATTCTGAAGAATAGAAACATAAAGGAAGCCACGAAACCCTGAGATAAGAAGTAAAAGCCGAGGTATTTTAGCAAGGTGTGAGAACTTTGATTTACAAGTTGCAAGTCACTAGTACAATTTATCAAAAGGGATCGGAATATAGCAATATATATATACATATATATTGCTGTGATATTATAATGGGGGGCTTAAATGCTAATTGGGCATAAGTGCCATTTTAAAATTTCATTATGATCGGTTGTGCGTTTAGTAGATAATGGTATGTAAAGGATGAGGAAAACTCTCAAGATGTTAGACGTAAGGCTGAAGTCGCGGTGTAGTGTTGTGTAGATTGGTAATATTTAAAAATGGGGTTTGACAGCTTGACAGTTTTCTCATCTGTCATAAACCTTGTAATTTCATTGGTTGTCAAGTAAAAGTAAGCTTCTAAATTCGATAAAATAATTGATTCATTCACCTTTGAATCGCCGTCGGGGCAAGATGTGTTTTCCGTATCAAATAACCTCTTCCCCGCCGGTCAACGGTTACTAAATTTAAAATTAGGGATTACTTTTGTTTTTTTTTTGGAATGTCATCAAAATGTAATATTTAAAAAGAGAATACAGCATCATCCAACGAAGTGTGGTTTTAATCGTCGCAAATAAAAAATGGCAAAGAACTATGTGACTGGAAGAGCCGGCAGTCCACGGAGAGCTGTACCAACCAGGTGGAGGTGAATGCAATCTGTGTACCAGATGGGTAGCTGTACAGGGGCATTTTAGCGTGCGTAACTACAGTGTAAAGGTTGGTGCTGATAAAAGATAAACTAGTTACGGTTACATTAACGCAAAGTGAGGGTAGTAAAATATGCACGTGTTAATTTTATTTTTTTGAACGTTTCAACTTTTTAAACGAGTCGAGGCCACTAGTTTCCTGAGATGACAGTTTTGTGTTCGGGCTAGTTGGCATTAGTTTTAAACCATGTATATATGTTTTTACAGAGGCAAAAATCACAATCAGTTGTTACTTTCGTTTGCAATTTATAGCTTAAATATGTAAATCTAGTTTAGCAGAACGTAGCAGGGACCCCTACAGCTGCAAGCCCCTATGTTGCATATCGCTATTTACTATAGCTTTAATAATTTTTCCATTATTTTGTGCGTGCAGATATATGCACATACGTGTGCTTTAACTTTTTGCTCTCGACCCCCTCCCCTACCGAACAATTAAGGAAGTCTGCACCAAGATCGGAGAAAAAGAATAAATAAGACTTCAACTGTTTTATATAGTACCTCTATATATATGAATTAATTTCTTAGTTTGTTTGCCGCTTCGTAAGAATTAATAACGTTATTTTAATTACAGTCTTATTTTGGGTTACCGTCTCGCTATTTTGTTTTGTCTTTCGAAGTTTGAGTTATGTTGATAGTTCCTTTTATGTCAAAATTGCCGACTCTTGTTCTTCTAGCGCGTGACCTCAAGCACATCCGAGAACTCACGTGTCCCTTATTCTAGAACATTTCATCACATGTCGAAATATGGTGCAATTTTTTTGTGGGGGAAGTGCAGATTCCCGTTGCGTTTTTACGTCAGTCAATGTTCCACCTTTCTTGGCTCCGGACCTTTCCAAAATTACATCTTCGCGGGAGGGCCGTAAATATATCGAGTGCTGCAAGTGGCGGCTTTTGGGTTTTTTTTTTCGAGGGGTATCTGTTATGCGTGTTCCGTCTCGCTGTTTTACCAAGGGGTACTAAACAGACCATCGGCTACTGCCGGATTTAAAAGGAAACACTGGATTCAACCCCGGTAAAGGCAATTCCGTGTGAATTGGTCGATCGCCGTTTGGCTGATTAATTTCGAAACCAGCTCCTGTCGCTCTGCGGTTACCATTGGTGCGCTGAAAGCATTAAAGTTCCGGTCCCCTGGATGTTGACTTTCTTCAACCCAGGCTTCAGGGTCGTACCCGTGGATTTTTATCATCATCTTGTGAACCAGTATTGTGCCGACGCACCTATTTCCGTTCAAGGTAAAAGATCTAGTTTTTGTGATATGTAAAAGAAACCGTTTTTGTTTCGCGTTATCTTGCAAACTTCAAATTTTGCTTTCATTTAACTGGAAACAGCGACCTTCAGTCGCCGTTTGTGGTGTTAGTTGTTAATTATAAAACTACCGAATTATATTCCGTTTTATTCTTGTGAACTTCAGCGTCCCTGGTGTACGTGCTGTATGAAAGAACGTAAATCCCGTTGCACCAGCGGCGGCGAGTTTTTTTTCTGAACGTTCAAGAACATTAAAAATATGTAATCTAAACTTATAGCGTTATCACTTGTCATTTTCTTGTATTGTCATGTTTAACCGTTTAATTATATGTGTGTTAAACGTTTACTGCCTCTTATTGTGTCTTTTGTATTTGTTTGTGCAAGAATTTTGCAAGCTCCAAATATATAGGAGGAGGCACAATAAAGGCAAGGTCCATTCCCGTAAGCTGTTCGCTTCTCGGCCTTCCACGAGGACCTACAATCAGCTGGATTTGGAAGGTGGCGCCCACTTATTTTGACTTACCCTGTACACAACTAAAGATTTCCTTCCGTAAGCGATTTTCACGAACTCCCCCTACTCCTCTGAGCTAAGCTGTAGGGCTTTTTCCATCTATCTGGTTACGGGTCGTCGGAAAAGCTCGATTGGCCCGTAACAAATTTACAATAACAAATACTGTTTCACAATATTTTTTTGATTTAATCATGAAAATAGTAAGAATATGAGCCACATACATTTGGTATAATTTTTCCTAATTCGATTGTGGTAAATATAGAAACCACTCATTGTGAAAAAATATAAATGGAATATATGATTTTATGATATTATTAATGCCAATATCTAATATGGTTTTAAGCGACACTATCGCCAAGAAAAAATAGGGATGTTATTTTGAAATTACCGAGGACATCATTTATCAGACATGAATGACGTCACAAATTTGCCTGCAGGGAATGGCGCCATCTTTTAATTATCTCGCAAACAGCATGTTCTAAAGGTATCGAATTTGTGTTATAACGTATGGGTCATTTGAGAAAAAAATCAACAGGCTTAATCAGCATAATAACGAAATTTTATTCAAACTTGAATATTAATGGTTAATTTTACATCTTTTCACAACATGAAAACTAATCTACAAAACTGATAGCGGACCATGGTGTTCAATGGCACGCAATTTGGCTAAGATTTGTCTCATCTTCCGATGTTTGGGTTCACTTGCCGAATTTTTCTAAAAATTCGTGCCCGTAGGTAATTGTTATTCATTTTGGGCCTCCCAACCTTTTTCATAAACCTTTCGACACAATAGTGACCAAAATTCTTTTATTGGCCGAGCTTGCGGGACATTTGGGGGGTTAGCTTCTCTCGGTACATGATTGATGTTATTCTGCTCCAACCATTCCCAAGTCCTCCTGGCATAATGGCACGAAGCGAAATCCGGCCAAAATATTATATCGTCGTTCTGATGATGGATATTAATAAAATTAAGCATTTTTGGTAATCATCTTTGGGTATAAAGCCCAGCATCCACAGCTTCTCCCCGAGTTCGACCAACATAGGGTGTTAAAATCCCAGCCTCAGAAATCGCGCATTAAACTAAAAATTTGTCAGCAAATTTCGCTTTTGCTTTGATTTTTGCTTCGTTTGGGCGGTTTTCAATCGCAGAGGTGTAAAATCCATCGTTACCTTTCATTTCAGAATGTGATAGCGTGAAATATTTCTCATTATCCATTATAATCACACAGTTCCTCACAAAATGCCTTCGTCTCAAAGCTCTGCAATATCTAGGTATTCTTTCGAGCTGTGTCTGGGTGTATTTGGGACACTTCCTTCTTTTTAGATAATGTACACCATTTCTGGACAAAATTCTCTGGACGGTTTTGTATGGGACCCCAAAACGGCGACTCAGCTTTCAACTAGAGATGCCAATTCTGTCTTGAGCGGATTGTACCAGTCTATTAATCCTGTTTGTGCCAAAACATGAGGTCTTCCAGTTTTCGGCAAATTAGTGCAAGGTATACCCTCTTCGTATTCTCTTATTGTTATAAATCGTTGCCCGGCTAACATTTTGATCTCTGAACAAGTTAACAATTTCACGTTTGGGCAATCGTCCAACCAAACGATAGATACTTTTGCGAATTTCAAGTTTGTACGATATTTTGAACTTAGTGTTTGAATAAATTTGACGTTTATCAATAAAAACAAAACCTGATTTGTTTACCGGTGTCATGGTAACTAGATCAGACATTAAAATCGAATAGAAATTCAAGGCAAACTTTTTCAAAACTTATGTCCCATACGTTATATGGTGCACACTCTATTGTAGAAGGAACCCGAGCGTTTGATATCAGTGGTTGCGCATCTCAATCTCACATGTATTAATCGTGATTTCGAGGTTTAGGTCAAGATTGTTTATTATACGTTAAGTACAAGCGATAACAGTGTTACATTACATAAGTAGATTGGAATAACACTTTTAATATCGGTTAACGTTGTGGACTGCGTGATGCTTAAAGGTCAACTGATCCCGCGCTAACAGCAATTGCATATCACTAGCCGAACTGTAGTATTACCTGCCTAATAATTATTTACTCACTTTAATGAGGCTTCTGTTTCAGTTTTATTGTTTACTGATTACTGTACTGTAATAAATATGCGTACAAATGAATTTTTCCTGTTCTACGCGTATCGACAATAACAAAATATGTTTTTTTAAATTGCAACTACGTTAGTTAATAACGAAGCTTTAGAAATTCTAGTGGAAGCCATCTGGAAATGATATTGTTTCCGTAATACTGCGTTATAAAGATTTCTTCATATTCTAACAATTTATTTTTCTAAGATAATGAAGAAAAGGAGGGTTAACATTTGCATTTCCCTAGGTTTTTCTATACGCTGTACTATTACTTTAGTATTTGAAAATTACTGACACAATTCATCATGAGAAACTATAGAAATGCGTTTAAAGTAATTTATTTATATTATATGTACTCTGAAATATACGGGGTCGCACATTATTATTAGTCTCCTGTAGAAACCGACCAAGCTGTAAATTTGCTACTTATAGAAAATTAAAGTATTAGTTATTTATGATATAATTAATTTTTTTAATGTGGAATATTTTAGTGATGGTGGTCATTTGATGATGATGATTTTCAATGCGAATGTTCATACTGAGTACCAATGGAAAAATTATAGCTTTTTCTATACAACCGTGCACAAAATATTAACACAAAAAAAATGGTGTCCGCCAGAAAAGTTACTTATTATTAATTAGTTTGCACAGTTTTTACATGAGAGTTTTCATGCAATACGTGTGCAATAGAATTAGATTTAAATTCGGTGTTATATTTAAGGTATTATTTTTACCCTTTTCGCATTTTTGGTTGATCGAATACACAGTGTGCTTGTTTAAACACTCAAGCACTGTCTTCACAAATTTAAATACGTTACTATTCCATTTCTAAATTCAACTAGTTTTCTTTACCTAACCGGAATTTTTTACGACTTCTGAACAATACAAAAGCGTTTAATTACAGCAAACTGATTATTCGATATTTTTAATTATACAGTCACTTTCAGCTAACAAGGTTATTAAATTATAAGTCTTGGGCTTCATAACGAAATTTAAATTTCAATTAAGTTTTTCTACATTGAAATAAATTCCTAAATGTGCTATTTATATTTCTAAGTGATGAAAACGTTTGCTTTTACTAACCTCTAATTTTTGAAGCTCACTGCACTTACACACTAAATACTCTCGGTCACCAATGAAACGCAAACTTTCGCAAATCAGTTATATGAGGACACGTTTATAACAAGACAATTAAGCAGGAGTCGTTATCTCCTATTCACATAATCACGTAGTGATTTAGATAACACTTCGGGTTAAGGTCCTGGAGAAACATCCGAGCTTTTTTTTTAATAGTATCAGTTGTAAATTTATAAATTATTTGACGGAATGGGATTTCACTGTTCCAAAGGTTTCGTTACTCGCTGCACTGCATTCTCAGCAATGTTGTTGCTAGCATATGATATCTTTGGGCCTTTTTATCGAAAATAGAGAGAACGAGGAAGATGGACATCGAATAACATGCGTTTACCTACATGCAAAACAATGCGACGTTAAAACCCGTAGAACTTTGGAATGAATAGAAATACGACTAAATTTTATTTCTTTACCTGCCCAACAACTTTAATAGCTTGAAAATAAAAAGATAAGAGATAAGATCACGTTGTTTTATTCTACAGATTTGTCTATTACATACAGGGTGATATAATAGTACGATTTTGTTTCCTAATGTCTTTATTATACCTTGGAGAAAACTTTAAATATAAAAGTTGTTCGATTATTGTGCATAACATAAAAATTATTACTAACTATACAGGGTGTTTTGTTTTAGTGGACCAATGGAAAACTTCTTTATTTTATATAGAACATTCTATAATATTATTACATTTTTGGTTTTCTTATATTTTATCTCTACAACGATATAGCCATAGGTATCTACCGCTAATGATTTTGGAAATAATAAACGGTCTATTTTTAACAGTATCTAAAGAACGGCATACAATTGTTCTAAATTATTTTGCAGTTTACACGAACACATTTTCAGATATGTGTCGTATTGCTTAGAATTTAAATATCTTATAGAGGATGTTTCTAATTTACAACCACATTCAATAAAATTCAACTCCTAATATTTAATTACTTTAAATGGAACACCCTGTATATTTTTGCATTTTTGAGGTTGTTGTTCAATTACCTTTAAACGTTTGTGCGGTTTTATATGACTTGCGTTTTTTTGTTTTGCAAATATTTTGATATTATTAAGAAGCTAATAGAAAGCCAATCACGAGGCTTTCGTTAAAACAATTGCTAACTATCTAGCTACCTAGCATTTTTGTTGTGCTATTGGCTGTTTTGAGAGGCGGCCTTGGGCTAGAGGTTAGCGCGTTAAACTTCTACGCTGAAGGTCCTGGGTGCAATTCCCAGTACCGGAACATCGGATGTTTAACGGCCGTTCTCCCTTGCAAGGCAATAGCAAACCAGCGAGGTATTATGCCTAGTAAATCTTCCTCTACAGTAGAAGTGTTTACACTTCCCGTGGTTCAGAGGCCACGTTAAGCTGTAGGTCCTCTATGTCTGTGGCACTCTACGCTACGTCTCGTAATAGATAAAGCATTCGAAGAAGAAGATTGGCTGTTTGGTTGAAAATTCAGTTATTCAAGTATGTGTAATATGAATTTTTTCAGAAGATGAAATGGTTTATATGGTATTTATATTAGGGGTGTGCCAAAGAAATTGTTTATTAGCTTCCAGAGTTTACGCTGAACGTTTCCCACGTTTCTTCACGAAGGAAGCGTATAACGAATGAAGACAGCGAATTTGCTGTAATAGCTTCTGTAGCTCCCTACCACATTCAACTTCATCACGAACTGCTTGATCATGACTTTCAACGTCGGCTAATGTTTTGCGAATGAACCCATCAACAAATAAATGCTCAAGCTAATTTCTGTAATGATGTTGTTTTCTCTTACGAAGTAACTTTTCATAAGCATGGGTATGTGAATCGTCACAACTTCCACTATTATTCAACTGAAAATCCGTCATTTGTAAGAGAAGTGGAAATATTCATTCTAGACTTAAACGGAAACTACCACAAGACTTGATAATTTCTGAAGAAGAAAGTGATTAACACGGCCTATCGCAATAATCTATTGTTATTCTTAAGACGTTAAAAATAGTTTTTTAATGTTATTTTCAATTATCTGATTTACATGCTATCCATGCTATGTATAACAATCTTTATATGTTTAACTGGCAATAAACATATACAAAAAAAGAGAAGTGGATAATCAACGTTGATGGTCTTTAATGTTTGGGGAGGAATTCTAGGCTAATATGTCGTTGGTCCATTTTTTTGAAGGGCACGTGAATGCTCAAATGTGTTTGCAATTTTTAGAACACAGTTTTTGGGATTTATTGGGAAATATTCCGTTATACATTACACAGAATTTATGGCTGCAACATAACGGGGCCCCTTTACACTATAATTTGGACGTTAGAAAAGTTTTAAATGCTGAATTTCCCACTAAATGAATTGGGAGAGGAGGTCCGGTGGATTGGCCAGCAAGGTCCCCCGACCTGACCAAATTAGATTTTTTTTCTGTGTGGGGTTTGTATAAGATAAAGTTTAGAGAATTCCTCCTACGACTAGAGAAGATATGCGAATGCGAATTCGACATGCTTTTAGAGACATAACACCTGCAATGTTGAGAAGTGTGTATGCATAGATTAAATTTGTGTGTTCAAGAAAATGGCCGACATATACAGCTCTTACTATAATTTTAAATGTGGTTCTTAATGGATCTTTGTTCATAATATACATCCATTAATCAATGCTGCTGAGAAGTTATATAGTCTTCCCAACGGATCTTTTCCATCATGTGATCAATGTTTCATATTAGCTCAGACAAACGAATCTTATCACTCTTCTTTTCTATCACCTATAAACCTTTGGTAACGTACGTTAAACAGAGATGCTTCATACTGCGACCTGCTACTGTCATATTTTTAATACGTCAAACAGAGACGGAAAATTGTCAATTGGCGCTCCCGCACTTCGGCGACTACTGCTGAAGTCAATATTAATGATAATTAAAGACTTGTGCTGAATACCATTTTGACCTATAATCTCATATATATTTGATTTAAAAAAAACTTAAACAACTATTTTTTTCGATCGTTTTCATATGTAATAAAAGTTCCAGCAATGAGAAGCAGCTAGTCTTTAAAAGATTTTAGTTTGCAATTAAGTATTCATGTAACCACACATGTATTTATTATCCGATGGAAATGTCATTATCTAAACATAACCTAAAATTTCGCAGAAATATTTAAACTTAGAAATTGTCAAATGAATTTAATCACTCAGTTGACTTACTAGGTACACATTTGGTGCATATGGTTGCTATTGATCACGTGATGGAAAAGATCCGATGGGAAGCTATACCTATTTTGATATTGATATACTTTTTTAATTGGGTTATTTGCATATAACTGCTATTTCAAAACGAAAAACGGAAGTCATATAAAACCTTACAACGTATATAGTTTGTTGATAGTTAGTAGTTGTTATAATGGAAGTCTGAAGTATCGATGCTTTTTTGTTCTATTTCGTTTTTGTTCTAAAAAGCACGGTAAAACATATAAATATTTGTAGTTTAAGATGTCAATAAATAACTCAACTTTTGTAAATTCCTAAATCCAAAAATGTAATAATATATAGGATGTTCTATTTAAAATAAAGACATTGTCCATTGTTGTACACTTGTACCTATAAGGTGTAGTACTCATCAAACCAAACAAAAAAGTCATAATCAACATATATACGAGGTCGGACAAATATGAAATGGGATTGGCACTACTGCGGACGCTATAAGAAACTGACTGTTTCCAAATCATATCCAAATTGTAGCCGGAACTTTCGTCTACACATAGCTAAAACAGCATCCTATCAGAACTTGCATGGCAGGCTGTGCATGCGAATGAACAAGTTAGTGCAGCTGTCACAAGTGTGTGACACAAGTCAAACATGAAGCAGAGAGCGAACATTAAGTTTTGTTTCAAATTGGGGAAAACGGCCACAGAGACATTCGAGATGTTGAAAACTGTGTACGGCGATGAGGCCATGTCCCGTACTCGCATTTTCGAGTGGTTTGACAGATTTCGTGAAAGTCGGCAAGACCTTTACGATGATCAGAAGCCGGGTCGTCCAATCACAACGAGAAACCCCGTAACGATCGAAAAAGTCCGACAACTTGTGGCGGCTGATCGACGACTGACACTGAGAACAATGGCGCAGGAGCTGAGTATTAACCGTGAAACCATTAGAACTATTTTGGAGAAGGATTTGAAGAAAAGGAAGGTCTGTGCCAAATTTGTCCCGCACAATTTGACCGCTGAGCAAAAAGCGCATCGAGTGGACACCTCCCTCGACTTCATTGCAACAGCCAACAGTGCCCCAAATTTTCTGGATTCAATTGTTACTGGTGACGAGTCGTGGTGCTTCCAGTACGATCCAGAAAGCAAGAGATAAAGCATGGAATGGCGATCGAAGACGTCTCCCAGGCCAAAGAAATTCCGTCTCCAAAAATTGAAAGTGAAGACCATGCTGATCACTTTCTTCGACAGTCAAGGCATCATTCACAAAGAATTTGTGCCACCGGGTGTCACCGTCACTAGCCTGTACTACAAGGGTGTCATGACGCGTTTACTAAAACGCATTCGACGTGTGCGACCGCATTTGGCAGCCTCCGGCAAGTGGCACCTTTTACACGACAATGCCCCTGTGCATTCTACCTTGATTGTGAAGACGTTTTTGGCGACAAGAAATGTCCCAGTCTTAGAATATCCTCCCTATTCGCCGGATCTGTCTCCAGCGAACTTCATGCTGTTTCCTCAGTTGAAATTGACCATCAAGGGAAGGCTCATTGACGACGTGGAAGACATTCAACGGAATGTTACCTCCGAACTAAACGCACTTTCTCACGACTTCCACGACTTGTATTGTCGATGTCAACGGTGCGTAGAAGTCGAGGGGGATTACTTCGAAGGACGCTAGAGGTATTTTCACCTGTGGCTATCTCACATGCTTTGTATTTGGTCAATCCCGTTATATATTTGTTCAACCTTGTATGTCCGCAAATCAATTGTTTCAGAAATAAAGGCAGTTTTATTTCTGAATCAATAAATTGCATTATTGTGAAAAAATGAACAGTAAAGGCAGTAACAGGTAAATAAATACGAAGGAAAGTCAAAATCTAAAGCGACGTTTTTGTTTTCCCGAATGAGTGGTTGGCAACACTGCCCGTTATGTCAGAATTGATAACCTCAAAATGCTGTCGTATGTTTTAGTGTCGTATAGTGTTTACTTGCTTTCTATTCTGATTTTAAGTCAATTTGTAATCAGTGCGCCGTTATCTAAATGCACCAACAAAGAAATTTGTGCAGTGATAGGTTTTCATCACTCACAAAAAGTGAAACGTGCAGAAATAATTCGCAGAATGCAGCAGCAGTATGATGAAAGTTCACTAAACAAAAGGAAAATTTATGAGTGGATAGATCGTTTTGTAACAAATCTTGAGGAAGTGTTCAAAAATTAGAATGGGATCGAAAGGGAATAAATGTTAATGGATGAAGGCTAAATTATCTGAGATACGTAGACAATGTCGTTCTGATGTCCGAAAGTTTTGAAGAACTGCAAATCATAATACACGAATTAAAAACGGAATTGGAAAACATAAAACTTACATATTATGAATACTAACAGAACAAAAATAATGACAAATTAGGCGGAAGACTGAAACATATTAATAAACAATTACACGTTAGAATTTATAAACGACTACATATATTTAGGATACATAGTGAAACGCGGCAAACAAAAACACACAGCTGCAATAGATAGAAGTATTAGATCAGTGTGGTTAACCTTTGGGAAACAAAACAGAATACTGAATAGTAAAAAAATACCACTATACTTAAGACGGAATGTGTACAGCCTGTATTAATATATGGTGCCCAGATTTGAACCCTGACAAGAAACATCGTTGATAATGTGGCTAAAATACAGAGGGTAATGGAAAGACAGATGCTTAATGTGAAGTTGTCGGACCGGATTACAAAACGAGACATCCGACAGAGAACTAAATGAATTGGTGTGATAGAACATACAGCTTCGCTCAAATAGAAATGGGCTGGCCATACTATGAGGCAGACAGACGCGAGAAGGAACAAAGAAATACAATAGTGGAGACCGTGGACGACGAGGAGGAGAAAGGAACGTCCACAGACGGATTGGTCGGATGACGAGAATGGCGGGATTTGAATGGATTTGACAAACGCCAAACAGAGAAAACTGGCGAAAGATTGGAGAGGTCTGTGTGCAATACTGGATGGAAGGGGGCTAACAAAGCCGACGAAGATCGTTTCAAAAATGGGCGGTATCTGCGGTGAAGAGTATTCAGGTAGGCCTTCCACTGCTAAGACAGACATCAACTTCGAGATAGTTGAATGAATGATTTGCGATAATCGGCAGGTCAAAATTGATGAAATTGTAACTGAATTAAATATATTAGCCATGATTTAGCATTTTCAATCATCCAATTGTCGAAAAGCTTGTGCTAAACAAGACGATCGATTGTATTAAAGATCTTGTTTTCGGGCTGTTAGGCCACGCAGCATATAACCCTGAGTTGGCACCAAGTGATTTCCATCTTTTTTGGCCGTTGAAAGAAGAGCTGGGTGGACAGAAGTTTCATTTGGATGAAGAGGTTGTTGAAGCGCTGCAGAATTGGTTACGCACCAAAAACTATTTTTCACGAAGGAATTGAAATACTTCGGAAGACATGGAATTAGTATTTAGAAGCAAGGAAGGATTAGGTGGAAAAATTGCCTACATTATAATCTTATATGTACAATTAACATATCTGATTTATTAACGTTTTTTATATTTTGACTTTCCTTCGTATAACATTTACCCAAATAACAAGATCTAGTGAGTTAAAATCAGGAGATCTAGGTGGTCCCGCAATTAGACTCCTCGTTATATCTATTTATCGTTATAGATTAAGAGTATTTTCCGACATTGAGTGTGGTGGTAGTTCAGGTGGTATGCCTCTTGCTTTCTGAGCAAAACGTCGATTCTGGTTGGGTTCGAAACCCCAGCATTACCATGCAGCGTATAGAAATCTTGTGCTGCAACTCAACGCAAACAATTTCGCAATCCGGTTCGCCACTGTGGGATCTTAGAACTAAAAAACTTCTCTGGAATATTTGTCGTTCGGATATGATGTTAAATTGTAGCTTCGTCATGTTTCTACCTTAGCGTTGAGGAGAAACACGTGGTAGAGACGAAGCCAATGTCCAGCAGTGAGACGAAGAAGGCTGTTGATGACATTAATTGAAAAATGTGGAGTACCCTCGTCGTACATAAACCACAGATGAACCCTATCATTGAGGGACACATATTCTAATAGTGGCGGTAAAGTGGTATTTAAAAAGTCAAGATACAGTTGGCTAGTCAAACGATGTAGTAAAAATACTGGCTCTATAAGACGGTCTTCCAATATACACAGCCAAACCTTTAACGAAAATCGATGCTGGTGTCTTCACTTGATAACAGCGTGAAGATTTTCGGTTGCTCAAATATACAAATTTTTTCTCTCTTTACTACTATGTAAACAGGCTATAAGAATGTATAAATCAGAAAAATTTTAAGAAAAATTAGGCCTGAATCGGTGGAACGTATCGAGTGGCCAGCCCGATCTCCGAACTCGAATCCGCTGAATTTCTTATGCGGTCATCTTTAAGTGTTGTGTACATAAACAGGCCCCGACATTTGGAAGACGTAAAAATTCGTATTTAAGAAATGCGGACAATACCAACCGAAGTAGTACAGCGATTTTATCATCGAATTACACATTGTGAAGTTAATACCGAACATTTTCAAAACATTCTGTAATAAAGTAATAGTCAAAATTGTTGTAAAAGTCAGTTGTTTACTGTTATATTGCAATAGTACGAGCGTTTAAAACAGCTCGAATAGCAAACTCAGACATTAAACTTGATTTTTCTTATGCAACTTCATGATATTTTTCATGGCCGTAAAGAGAGATAAAAATACAAAATATTTCGCACCAGGAAAAAGTATAAAAACGTTAAATTGTGAAAAATGTTTCAACGTTTCTTACTTTATAGTCCCCCCCTCCCCGTAAAGTATGTATGAGGAATATTACTTAGTTTCAGATTTACAACTTTCGTTAATTTACATTTTGGATAGCGTTTTTATGTATTAATTTATGATTTCGTGATGGGAGCAGAACGAGTTTGTAGTAATTGATTTTTTGAGCTTCTGAGAATACTAGAATAAATTAACTAGAGTGTTTTATTACATCATTAATCTGTATTTGCAAATCTAATTAGCAAACCCGGAATATTTAATTAATTTGACTTTTTAAATAATTATACAAATGTGCACTGTAAAATTCCAGCCCTTGAAAATAATTTATGTATAAACACTTGTTTTATTCTGTTGCATATTACTTTTTGGGTTGAGATAAAAGACCACAATAAACAAAAATCTTTGTCTTCATTAACAATCAACATTCATTCAATGTTGGTTAAACTGGTTCTTCTCTGGATTTATTCTTAATATAGAAGAAATTAGCGAAAACCTACCCTAGAATTTAATATGCTTTAAATAGTCTATACTTTCAAACAATAATATATAGGTTGTATGACTTAATAGACTATAATCTCGTTATTAATTTGATATCGGAAAATTACTTTCTGTTTGTCAATAATATCAATATAGGTAAAGTAATATTATGCATATTCTAGATCAATGGTTCCCAAACTTTTTTAAAGCGCGATCCCCTTCTGGCCAAAATTTTTCTCGCAACTCTCCGCTTGTACTTCCCAACCCAGCTTAATTTAGAATCAACGGCTAAATTGCCAAACTAAGTATCGCAATTTATTTATTTGTTCTTCGTGTTTCCGGAAATTTCCACCTTAGTCGAGAGGGTGCTAAATGTCACTGGAATAATCTGGAAAATCCATTTTGCTTTATATAAGCAGCGGACCACGATCAGATTAGTCATCATTTCAAAATTATGTGCTGTACTACCGACTGTGTATTGAGTGCAATAAATCGATAACAAATATTTAACGTTAAGTACGAGCTATGTTCGTTTTGTTAAAGATGGTTAAATTCTTAAAACGGTCATTAGAACCTTCCGAGTCTGGCAGTGACAAGAATACAAAACAAAACTAGATTGTACAGTGATGAAAATCTCAAATACGGTTTTACAGTTATTCTCCAGAAACCCCAGTGCTTACTTTGTCGAGAGGTGTTGTGAAAAGAAAATATGAAGCCATCAAAGCTATTTCGACATTTAAATACCAAACATCCAAACAAAAAAGAAAAGCCTGTGGATTATTTGAGAGAAAACTAAACTCCCTCGACAAAGAGGAAGCAATGTTTACATTAACAACCACTACTAATAAAAAAGCAGTACTATCAAGTTATCGAGTTGTATTACGCTTTGCAAAAACCAGTAAGCCACATACAATAGCTGAAGATTTGATTTTACCAGCAGTTGTACCCCTCTCTAATAATACTATCCAAAGAAGAATAAGCGACATGGCAGAAGATATTCGAACACAAGTTGTTGAAAATATTAAGAAGTGCACGAACTTCTCATTACAGATGGACGAATCAACGGATATTTCTAACTGTGCTCAATTTATAGCATTTGTAAGATACAATACTGGGCATGGTATTACAGAAGATATTTTATTTTGTACTCCATTATAGGTCAATAAAACCAGAAAATGTTTATTTGAAACTTTCATGCAAAGTACTAAGTATAAGATTAGCTGGGCAAAATGCGTTGCTAATGCACCGACGCCGCCAAGGCTATGACAGAACATCCATCTGGTCTTATTGTCAGATTAAAAGAGATAATGCCAAATGCTACATGATCACACTGCTTTTTACTTTGACAAGCTTTTGCATCCAAATCATTACCTTCTGAAATGGACTGTGTTTCGAAAAATGTCATTAAAGTGGTAAATTCCATCAAGGGAAATATATTGTAGACTCGTATTTAAAAAAAAAAAAGATATTCTTTATATGCACATCTTCTTTATTACACAGAAGTAAGATGGCTTTTTAGGGTTAACGTCTTGAAAAGAGTTTTGCAGTTAAAAGTGGAAGTTTGATGTACCTGCCACTTGAGAAACCGAAATACGAGAACATATTTACCAATTCCCTTTGGCTTTTTAGGCTAGCTGCGATATTAATATAATAACAGCCACGTACAAAATTAACGGATTTATAGAGGAACTTAATTTCTGGTCGACTTCAATTGGAAAAAAGAAATTTCATTAATTCGAGTGCGCTCAAGAACTCATAGAAAACTTAGTTAAGGATGATAATATGATAAAAAATGTTGAGCACTTATTTGCAGATATGCAAGTTTGTTTGCACAATTTAAAACGACAGCTCATTGACTTCTCCCCAAAGAAATTTAAAATAGATATGACAATCACGGATGGATACTTGAATCCGTTTTTAAACAATTCCGCTGAACAAGTTGGAATTTCAACAAACATGAAAGAAAAACTTATTGAAATATCATGCGATGGTATGTTGAAACTAGACTTCTTTTCTCAGATCGTAGATAGGAGTAGATTTGGACCAAAAGAATACAAGAATACCTCGAGCTTGCGGACAAAGCTATAACGTGCTTGGTGCCATTTGCTACATCATATTTGTGCGAAGTTTCTGGTCTATGACTGCCGTCAAAACAGAAGTAAGATATCGCCTCGACCTTGATAATGATATGTGTATCGAATACAGAGCGCAGATTTGAAAAACTAGTTTCTGAAAAACAGGCACATAGATCGCAGTAACGTTTTTACTTTGCAACTTGTTTTTATGTTTAGTTATTGCATTTATTGAAAATTTGAATATTTTAAGGCAGAAATAAATCTCGTGAAAAGACATTTTGCTCTATTTAAGAAATCCTCCCGCAACCCCTCTAACCTTATACCGCGACCCCCCAGGGGTCTCTGCTCTAGATATAAATAATCTAATTAACAATTTTCTGGCAACTAAAGCTAGAACGGTAAATATGTAATAAATGATGTAACATATACACGGTGAGTCTGCTAAGACGACTCAGCTTGACATCTGGCTTTTACAAAATATTAGAAAAATTATTTTAAGGGAGACTGTAATATGCAACACCCCCTATGTACAGGCGCTATCACAATAATCGTAGCTGTTCCTTCTTCTTCTTCTTCTGTGTTTAGATCAATCGCCTGTTAACTACCTACAATGGAGTAGGTTCGACGAACCCTCTTTGCTCGTATGCCGGGCAGGAGGCTAACCTAACCCGCCGAACAGAGAAGAGAAGTTCCACTACAGGGTTTACGATTGTCAAACATGTTCGTATGACTACCGGGACCGACGCTTTTACGTACCCTCCGGAGCACGACCGGTTGCATATGCCACTATATTGGTCCACCCAACCAAGTACTGTAGCTGTTCCAACGAAATTTAAAAAAATGAAAAACTTTCTATAAACTTTATTTTTCAAAAATTAAGACGTTTAGTGTTGATCAATGCTTGGAACGTTGTTTCTCTATAGTGTTCCATTTCTAAAAAAATCGCTTGCTTTATAAGTCCTTCTAAAATATTTAAGAAGATGTTAGAAATTTGGTCTGTGAGTTTAAATTAGTGCGGTGTTAATGTGAAATCGAAAATAAAACAAAGAAACATCTGGCAGACATAATATACCCGTAAAAGAGAGTTGCGTCAATACTGTTTCCTAGGTACTTTTCTATCCAGCATTTCGCATTTATAAATTAGTTTGTGTCAACTGTTATTGATTGAGGTAATTAGGGTGTTAATTTATTTAGTGTAAATCAGTTTTAAAAATAATTAAAGAGTCCAATTCGCTGTATATCACTATTATATGTATTAATGAGCCTACACAACAAAGAGGCTAAATGGACCGATGTATTAAAAGGCTATGTTGCAACGCGAGAAGCATGACAAGGGCGAGAACAATTTTTAAAAAAATTTATATATTGAAATTTAGTTTTTGTTCATGTTAGCGGTATTGACAGTTCTTCTACTCATCTAGTTTTTATTTTATTTGTTAATACCAAACGTGCCAAGTTTTTGGACTTGCGTAGATAACGCGCTCGGGTACGGTCGCATTTTGGGTGCTCTCGAATAAAATTGCTTAGCGAGCCTTTTAAAAATATTTTGGGTGCAAACTATCAAATTCCAGTGCGTGCAATTCAAGTGCGTGTGTGTCTAGCGGCTCCACCTGACGATCGATCAAAGGTGGAAGATACGCGACCGACAAAGAAAACAACAGGAAGGGAGGAAAGGGGAACACGCAGGAAACGCAGTAACAGATAAGTGAAGCTTAAATAGTCTTTTGTAGTCTCTTGTAGTCGCTGGTAGTATTAGTAGCCAATAAACTAGAATAAAATAAAATATTATAAATAGAAATTAAAACGGAGGCCTTGCGAATGCAAAACTGTACAAGCGCATAGGTTTCTAGGGACGCTTTTCGGGTGAAAAGGACAAGGGGAGGACGCAGGTAGAAGACATAGCAAGCCATCGCAACCAAAAACTGAAATTCTTGTTATACGGCCATAAAAATTCAAATCGAGGTTAATACTTCCAATTGGGGGCCAACTGCCAGAAAAACATTTCTCGGCTGCTACAGTCAATCAAGCATAACTTCCATCAAGGGACCCACTCCTGATGGGAAACAAATAGTCGCGTTTACTATTTTACTGACGGACTGTAAAGCGGTTAGAGGGTTAACTTAGGACGATTGAACAAAGGAAGCTAAAGCCAAAAATAAAAAATATCTCACATTCAATTGCAAAGTAGAGTAATATCAGGAATAATTTCGGTCCAGGAAATTGCAACCTTTAAAAGTAATAACCGACTGGTAAAATTGAACCTCAATTATTTTAATTATTTCAATGTCATTTAAGCTACTGCAATTCATTTCAGTGCGTAGATCCGGGTAGGCCAATTAGGGCAAATCTAGGCCTCGGTATCTATACCTTCTACAAGTAAAGGAGAAACGATCTGAAACTATAACCTCCTTTAATCTCTTTTAATTCAATTTAAATTAATCTACCTTAACTATTATAAAGCGTAGGTCCGGGTAAGTAAAATTAAAGACCGCAAACGTCGCGTTTATTACTATTTTGAGTAGTTAAAACAAAAAAAGGGGCCAACAAAAAATAAGTTAACAATCGAAGCTAAAGCAAAATTCAGAATATTTCACATTTAACAGTAAAGCAGAATATATTAGGGACAATTAAGGTCTAGGCATTTGCAACATCTACAGGTAACAAATGAAGTGTACACTTTAATATCATTTAACACTAATTAACTTAATCCCCGTTCACGTAATTTAATTTAGTTAAATTTAGCGCGCATTCTTCCATTTTAGTTTAAAAATAAAAATTTCATTGTTCCAAAACATTTTTAGGTATAAACATTTTACGAGTAAAAATGTTATCAGGATTTGTATTCAGTTTTGGATGTGCTGGGCGTCGGATATATATTTAACAAACGTAAATATTTCTTTGGAGCGATAGTAACAGGCCCATTTCATTTTTAGGTATAAACATTTTGCATGTAGCAAGGTTGCTAGGATTTGTATTAAATTGTCTATGTGATGGTAGTCGGATATGTATTTAATGTATTAAACTTTCATTTTTGTTTAAAAAATGAGGATATTATTGGTACACAAATTTTAGGTATAGCCATTTTGCGTGTAAACGTGTTGCTAGGATTTGTAATAGATTGTTTATGGGATGGGAGTCGGATATGTATTTAATGTATTAGGCGGCTCACTGCATCAAGAAGTAAACGCTGGGCACATATTCTAAGAGGACCGGCCGGCCATCCTCTACACCCAGAGTATGCCATGCGGGCAGAGGAAATGCAGATCGGACGACCGTGCTAGGTGTGGAGTACATCATTGGGGGGATATGCAAAGCGCCGGTATACCTAAGGAGACATGGGAGGTCTGGGCACGAAGAAGGGAGGATATCCGAAGAGAGGTAGGAGGAGTGTGCGCACTGGCTCAAGAGTCCGCTCTCGAGTCGACTGAGGAGGGACAGGATGGCGAGGAGGAGGAGGCAGTAAGAGGGTGAGGAGGGGAGGGGAGAGCAGAGGGAACGAAGCAAGTACAAGTGGGAAAGAAAACGATGGCTATCTAGCTGTCAACGGCAGAGAGGAAGGTTAGGGATACGAAGGAAGTACAATCCAGAATCGACCTTCCAACTAAGTGGTAAAGCAGTGGTAATTAGTGCGGCAAATATTAAGTAGGTAGTTAATTAGTCATTAGGACACTAGGTCACTAGGATAGAAGCCCTCTGTCACCTTAAAACAATGGCCAGATGGGAGATACGAACAAGGTGAAACTTTGATACCAGAGTTTATTGGGGTCAAAAGCATAATCGCATAACGGACAGTGTGAATACGGTTGGGAGTAAATATTAAGTAGGTTATTAGTTATTAGGAAACTACGAGATGTGCAATCAGTAACCTTAGAACAATACATAGATGTGAAATAAGAACAATGTGAACCTTCAGTAACCTTAGAACAATACATACATGTGAAATAAGAACAATGTGAACCTTCAGTAACCTTAGAACAATACATAGATGCGAAATAAGAACAATGTGAACCTTCAATAACCTTAGAACAATACATAGATGTGAAATAAGAACAATGTGAACCTTTGATACCAAAGTTTATTAGGGCCAAATTCATAATCGCATAACGAGCAGTTTAAATCAGTTTGGGAGTAAATATAAAGTAGGTTATTAGTCATTAGGAAACTAAGAGATGTGCACTCAGTAACTTTAGAACCATAGAGAGATGTGAAATAAAAACACTGTGAAACTTTGATACCAAAGTTTATTACGTACTCAACAACCCCATTGATGCGTAGCAGCGGTGTCTTGCGGTATACATTGCAGACATGCTAACGTTGGGCAATGCCCCACCCGATCCCACCCTATCCCACCCTATCCCGTAAATTCCTACCCACCTACTGACATGGGGTGGGCCTGGCGTATCCAGGATCGACCCTCGAGTCAGCTTCATGTCAGATGATGATGATGATGATGATGAATACCAAACCTGCCAAGTTTTACTACCAGTAGGGTTTAACAAACTATTGGCAAATAGTAAAATAAAATTATTTTTCCTAAATAAATAATATTAAACAAAAAAAATTGTTAATACCACTAACATGATCAAAAAACAAGATTAAATATAACAATAAATAAAAAATTGGCACCGCCTGGGGAACAAAACCAGATGTACAGCGCGAGAGCCTGGCGCTTCAGTCGAACAGCCCAATTGAACCCTTCGTTGCGCGATTTTATTATTTTATATAATAGCGGTAGTCAGAGCATTTTAAAATTATTTAAAAAATTAATTTAAACTAAATAAATGACTGCAATCAATAGCAGTTGACACAAGTAAATTTGTAATTGCGCAACTCTGTTTCCCCAGGTAGATGTATTTTTGTTTTATTGTACATTTTGACCTGATACCGCACTAATTTGAACTGACCGGCCAAATTCAAAACATTTATGTTAATATTTTATGACAACTCCAAGAAGATCAACACTAAACGATTTAATTTTTTCAAAATAATTTTTATGAGTAGCGTCTAGAAATTATTTAACTTAATTGGAATAGCCAAAAAACATTTTTTATAGTGCCTATATATTTAGGGCACTTCCTATTACAATCTTTCCAAAAATAAATTTTCTAATATTTTATATAAGCGAGATATAAAGCTGATTCGTTTTAGCAGATTCACCCTGTACTCAAAGTTCATAAAGTATTATTGCCTTGTGATTTGTTTGATAATTGAGGGTTGTTTTATTTTACGTACATACATGTATATCGAGTATTGATATACTAAATAAAGAACACAATCTTCTTGAATTTATTTGTATTTTTCAAATTTCTTTTGGGAGGCGCTGAAATATAACTTTGAATAAGGGCGCCTTTTACCTACGGGGCGGCATTGCGTACTGTTTTCGCATACAGACATACAAAATATTGTTTTTAAGTGGAACATCTTGTATGTGTTTTTATATACAGGGTGTCAATTTGAAAACGTAAAATCTGTTATATCTGTGGAAGTAGAATAGGCATTGAACATTTCTAGAAACCATTCCTACAAGAGGGAGAAGAAATCGTCCTGACAAATAAGATTACTTTCCCTATTCAACCCATTAAACTCTAGCTACCCTAACAAAAAGGTTTCAAGTAGTAACACCCTCCTGGTGATACCTTATTGAAAAGCTCTTACAATATGCTAAACATTTTTTACTTGGAAATACAAAAATAGAATAACCCCCAAGAATTTCAGATTTTATACCATTAGACTTCTTTTATATGGTCACTTGAAATCTGTTGGCTACACAACAACCTCAGTTCATCGCATAACTGCGAGAAGGAATAGTTCAGAACATGGGCCCCCCTATAGCTAAATTCAGGGGGGGTGTAATTGCGAAGTTTAAAAATCCCAAGGCAAATGTATTCAAAACGTTAAGTACTCTTTCTTTCTAGCAGTACAGCAATTCCAAATTTTTATTACCTTGCCGCCGGGGGGGGGGGGG
>JABXWE010023647.1:0-17426 GCA_014611495.1 Limonius californicus | reverse complement strand
AAATGGGGGGTAAGCTGTACTTTATTATTATAGTGGTATTAATTTAAAATAATTTTACTGGTTTTTGGCAAAGAGCAATTTGCCACAAAATTCCAAATATTGGTTTTCTTATATACCATGCACAATGTTTATTCAGATTAGACAGAATTTTTCCATGGATAATTAAATTATTATAAATATTGGCTTCTCTACTAATTTTAGAACAAAATACAAACATGATTTGCTAAGTAGTTAAAATTACAAAAATGTATTTAAGAATTTGCTAAATTAATACCAGTGGCTTTGACTTTTAAAGGCATTAATTTTTTTAACTAATTGTTTTAATTTTTGAGTTGAAGAAAAAATTATGAATATACTATTTAACACTAGAATATTTAGGAGAGCCAATATTCACCTAAGTTTCAGATTGCCCATTAAATTCCTGTCAAATCTAAATCGGCACAGTGTATGTAAGAATAAGTCAAAATTATGTTCTCCCATAAAATTAATCGATTATTATATTTATTACTTGAAAAATAAAAGGAATAAGTACTAAAGTGCATTTTTTTATTTTAGATATTTGGACTCTCCAGTAAATAGTTTACCAACTATAACTGATAATAATGTGTATTGTTTACGGTACCGTGACCCACAATATCCTAAGGGTTTCATCTTTCCTGCAGTTAAGCTGAAAGGGGCAATAATGCCCGCTAAGGTTTTAAAACCTCAAGATTTGGATCGTGAATCCAATAGAAATTGGAGGCCTACGATTGGAATGGTACCATCAAACACCAGGTGTGCATCACTGTGTTCTTTACATGTGAATTTGTAATTAGTAGTTAGCAATAGAAATAATTACTAATGTTAAAGTTCTGTACTGAATTATTTTTTGTGTAGGGCTGCAGTAGGCGAGGCCGGCCACCGAATGTTGGGTCATCACGCACCTAAGATGCCTGGTGCCTATTCTAATGTACCACCTCCTACTTACAATAGCTACTCAAGAGGTACGTGATATTCAATTTTGTATCACAATTTTTAGTAATCATAAAACAGCAGTTTGCGTGGGTGAATAAATAATTCATAAGCAGTAGTATATTTAAAAAAAATAGAGTTGCATTTGTTATCATGTTGTAATATGATTATTTTTAAATATTTGCCATTCAGTAACAAAGTAATATTGGCCTTGGTTAGCGCACTTATTTATAGATCCAAGGATCATGGCTTTGAATCCGACAGGTCGGTGAGATTTTTCTAGCAGGGAAAAATCTTCTATCGCATAAGAAGTAAAGCTGTAGGTCCAGTGCTACTGCGATGTGTGACACAGTGAAAATTACTACTGTGGTTGGAAGTACCTTAGATAGGCAAACTTCGTAAAAAATGGGCCATATATGGCCTGAGTGCAAAGAGTTGCATGAACAATTGTGTCCTAGACCTTGCTCAATCAAAACAACAACAACAATATAAAGCAATAGATCTAGTTACTAGGACGGGGTTTTAAAATACACTGCTATTAATTTAAAACTTGATAATTTATATCCAATATTTGAATAACTAAATTAATATTTAAATCTGTGATTGGCAAACTCCTTAAGATTGAGCCACTTGAAATTGTGTTTGGTGTACTTTTTACATACAGTGCTTCCCAAAAGTAACGGATAAATTCTATAAAATCGTTGAGAAAAATATTTCATAAAAATACTCGGACACGTCAACTTTTATATTTAAATTGTCATTTAGAGATGTAATTTTCAACACCTAAGCCCTAGCAACTCCAACTTTAAAATTTCAAATAGCAAAGTACCCCTTATGATATCCCATCTGATAGCTTTCTTTATGCTGAATACAACAAAAAAAAAGTTTTTTGAAATCGGTTGATAAATAACGGAGATTTTTACCAAAATGTATTCAATTGAAACTGCCAATATTCGAGCAGGCGTTGATACGGTTCTAGCAATGAGTGATAAAAACAATTGAAGTTTATCGTACTCAGTATGTTTTAATGTTTTTTAATTTGTTTATCTAGTACTTTTACGTTTGGATGAAAAAAAAATTTTTTTTTGACGAAAAGAAAATTTTTTTCTTAATTTCTCAAAACCTATCGCAATGTTTACA
Organism: Limonius californicus; assembly: GCA_014611495.1. Lineage (NCBI taxonomy): Eukaryota > Metazoa > Arthropoda > Insecta > Coleoptera > Elateridae > Limonius > Limonius californicus. The sequence continues at coordinate 15,335 of JABXWE010023647.1, read as the reverse complement.
GGACGTACTGAGAACATAAACTTCAATTGTTTTTACCACTCATCGCTAGAGCCGTATCAACGCCTGCACGAATATTGGCACTTTCAATTGAATACATTTTGGTAAATATCTCCGTTATTTATCAACCGATTTTGAAATACTTTTTTTGTTGTATTCAGCATAAAGAAAGCTATCAGGTGAGGTATCAGAAGGGGTACTTTGCTATTTGAAATTTTAGAGTTGGAGTTGGAGCTTAGGGGTTGAGGGGTGGTGGTTGAAAATTACATCTCTAAATAACAATTTAAAAATAAAAATCGACGTGTCCGAGTATTTTTATTAAATATTTTTCTCAACGATTTTATAGAATTTATCCGTTACTTTTGGGAAGCACTGTATATTAGAAGTAATGGATATTAGCCAGGAATTCCTATTTAAGGCTTAAAAACACTATAATTGTTTGTTTTTACCAGGAAGTAATGATTTTACCATTTTTCAAATTAAAAATGAATCTTGGCCTGTATGACATGGCACAGAATTTTGCACAAAATTTAGTTCAGAATCTTATTCAAAGTGTCTTTACAAAATTCTGTGTCGTGTCATACAGCAAAATATTGTACAAAATTCTGTAGATTCATGTTAGGGTAAAACCTACAGAATTTTATACAAAGTCGGCGTCGCGTCGATGCGCAAGCGAACAATTTTTAGTGTTTGTTAACAATCTCACAGGACAGAGAGGAATATGTTTACCACGTGTATACCCCCCCTGTTGACACTCCACGCACTTTCTCTTATCTCGCTCGCGTTCTTTATTGCTGTGCCCTGCCTTCATGTAAAGTAAATAAAAGCGCTACCAACTTATGTATTAACCTTCCTTCCTTTATCAATTCCTCTTTTACCTTACAGTGTCGAGGTTGCAATTCATACATATTAACATAATGTTATAAAATGTTGTTAGAATTCTACTTTATCGTTAGTCACATGACTATTTTGACATTTTTCTTCCAGATGTCTACGTAATTTACACGTATTTGTGCATGCTCATAGACAAAATTCTCTTCAGTATAATACGTGTTCTGCAGAATTTTGTACAAAATTATGTTCAAAATTTTGTACAAAATTATGTTCAAAATTTTGTACAAAATTCTGTACCGTGTCATACAGGCCTTAGCAATGCAAAAGTTAATATACAGGATGATTCAAAAGGTGTGGTCCAAACTTAAGGGTGTGATATGAGATTCTACACTGTTTTTATCATTGTTCTGTTAAATCAAGTCATAATAGGAAATAAGTCAAACAAATACTAATTTGTTAAGAGAGAAGGTGATTAAAGCTTGAATGATTGTTGTTTTCTAAGTGTGGTAATGATGGAGCCTTTTCTGCACGAGAATATGCAGAAATGCATTTTGTATATGGCTATTGCAGCGGGAATGCTCGTGCAGCTGTGGTAGAATATCAGAGAAGGTATTCTCACGGTCGACAGTCTGACCACCGAACATTGGAACGGTTGCACCGAAATTTGTGTGAAACAGGTATGTTTAGACCACCTCATCATGTTGGAAGAAATAACGTAGACAATAATGCTGACATTATTGCTGCGGTCCAGCAAAACCCATCGACGAGTACTAGGAGAATTTCTAGGCAGTTAGGTATTACCCAGTCGACATATTGGCGTACATTAAACAGAAGCAACTTATATGCCTACTATAGACAACATGTACAAAATCTACATGATGGTGATAATTTGAGGCGCCTACAGTTTTATCAATGGTTGGTAGATGCTACCGCAAGCAATCTAGAATTTTTAAGTCAAATTCTCTGGACGCATGAATCGCAGTTCATACGGAATTGTGTCAACAACTGGCATAATACACATCACTGGGATTTGGAAAATCCTCATATTACATTCACAACTGTTTTTCAATAACGCTCCAATGTTAACGTTTGGGCCGGTATTGTAGGCGATCTTGTTATCAGACCTTATGTATTACCACATCGGTTTAATGGTGCCCTGTATTTAGACTTCTTAGATAATACCTTGCTGGAACTATTAAGATGTGCCTCTTAATGTGCGAAGGTCAATGTACCAGCATGACGGGGCACCGTTGCACAATTCATGGCATGTTACATATTGGCTAAATCATAACTCCCCACAATGTCGGATTAGAAGAGGAAGTCCAGCAGCATGGCCGGCTCGTTCGCCTGATATTACTCAACTAGATTTTTACTTGTGGGGTGCATTAAGGGAAAAATTTTTGCAACGGAAATTCAAAACAGGGATGACTTAGATAATAGAATAAACGATGCCGTTGCGGATATTCAAAGAGATCCTCAACAGTTGAGGAATGTTCGAGATTACCTGCGTCGGCATTGTCAACTTTGTATACAAATACAGGGTGGACATTTTGAATATGTAATAATGAAAATGTCGTTGTAACTAGAAAACAATTGTGAATCGGACATGAGTTTATTTACTTTAACATCTGGACCACACCTTTTAAACCACCATATATTTAAAATTTAAATCACCATGTATTTCAAATTTAAATCTTTGCCGTTCTTTATTTTTCTAACTTTAGGGTATTTACATGTACTTTAATTATTTTTAAATAATATCTTCTTCGAGTGCTGTATCTCTTACGAGACGTAGCGATCTTCTCTCCTATGCCTGCGTTGCGCGTTTAGATTGCTACAGACATAGAGGACCTACAGCTTAACGTGGGCTCCGAACCACAGGAAGTGTAAACACTTCTACTTCATAGAAGATATACTAGGCAGAATACCTCGCTGGTTTGCCATTGCCGTGCGAGGGAGAACGGCCGTTAAAAATCCGATGTCCGGTACTGGGAATTGAACCCAGGACCTTCAGCGTAGAAGCCTAACGCGCTAAACTCTAGCCCACGGCCGCCTCTTTAAATAATATAATTGTGATAATTTTTTCTTAATTTGTTTACCATTTCAGTTTTTAAAACTTAAAAAAATATTATTTGATTACAGCTGCAAATTTTAAATATTTGCTACAGTTGTACTCCTAGTTGATATGCAATGTCTTGTATATTGTTTAATATTCTAAAACGGTTCTGTACTAGGGTCCTAAAAAAATGACAGTCAACAATTTTAGAGTGTTTTAATAAATTCAAAATATTTATTTTCATAGTGAAAATTACTATTAATTCAATAAAAGCAAGTCTAGGAAATAGGTTACATAAACTTAAATCACATAATTGTTGAAACGCCTCACTACTATTTCTAGCTCTGTGTCCATAAATTTCATACAAAATCCTGTTATTTTCAAATAGCTTCACTAAGTTAGTATAAATTTTATTCTATTGATATAGCTCTATTGAGAGTTCGAGAAAATAAGCTTTTGGTAAATCCGAAAACAGAGGTGGAAGTTAAATATATTTGTTGGTAACATTCTTTCTCCCAAAACGTAAGTTGTAATTTTCAACTGGGATATTACAGAAGCCGTTATACCAACAGAATGAGTTTTTGTCAAACCCCTTACCTTCAAAGCTAAGGCTGCCACAATTTTTTGAACATTCTAGCTTCAAGGGCCCTTTATCCAAAAAACAGGAACTCAATGATTTAAACTTTTAAGTTATTTAATAGTCGCTAGGCGAATTGCACTATGCATACAATTTACTTGAAAAGAAATCAATTATGCAAATGGAACCCTTTCAAAGTTTTAATATTTTCGAAAAAGTATTTTTGAAACCGATTAAAGATTTTGATAAAATTTCGTTATGTGGCTACAAGTCACCACAGTACGGGTGATAGAACAGGCACCTGCTGACAGTCCTTGATTACCCACACTTCTACAGTTATTTCCTTGAGAGTGGTAGTTATTGTTCTGCTATTGATCACAGTCCTTATCTATTTACAAATCACCAAATGAATCCCATGATTTCTTGTAAGTCTGTTTCTTGATTTGAAGAAGGTTTGTCAAATGCTTCTTGTATATCTCAGAAAACTCGTAGAACTATTTCTTTGCAGGCCATTCCATTTTCTGTTCTACTGTTTAGTTCATGTACACTTAGTTCACACGATTAGTCTGGTTCATGAGTATACGTGTTTGTAAAGTGGAGGGTTTACCATTGCATCCTTAATAAAACTATCCACCGGTTTCTCCAGCGTTCTTAGTATAAACAAGGTTGGACTTATAGGCCTTAGGACTTTGCGAAGGCTTAGATTTCACGCTTTAGTTTAGCTATAAATACCGCCCTTACCAGCCGCCAACGTTTTAGTGCGGTATGGGACAACTGGGCGCCGCCAATTGGGCGCCGCCGACTGGGCGCCTGCCAACTTGGCGCCAAGCCAACTGGGCGCCAAGCCAACTGGGCGCCGCCAACTGGGCGTCAGCCCAACTCGGGGCCAAGTTATATTCGAGGTCACAGCAAATGCGGTCGCTCCGTTGGGGCGATCGAATCCCGACTGGGGCGACTGCATTTGCCTAGTATAGTTTAGGGTGCATGTTGCATGAATGATTAGTATGTAAGGGACGCCCGCACCCCCTGAAATAATGCGAAAGCGGTTCAGGGGGTGGGGACGGTAGTATAAATGAGTGCGAAAAAAAAGGTTAGGTTAGGTTAGGTCAGGTTACAAAATTTTATTCAGACAGTTGGCCACACTATTCTCACAATTAACTTTAAGTTAAGAACGTAAATATAAATTTGTTAATTTAATAAATGAAGTTTGTCAAAATCACACAGTGTTAATTATTACATAAAAAGAGGTAGAGAAAAAGAAATATAGCACTTAAGCAAAATAATAGAAAAAGGAGTCTGATTTATAGAATAAAGTGAAAAGAACTTAAGTGTTTTGCAAAACAGCAACTTTCAACATTTGTATTTTCTTAGGGTGTGGCTTTATTCCCTTTTTAATTTAAATATTATTTTTGGGCTGGCGCCGAGTTGGCGTGCGCCCAGTTGGCTTGGCGCCTAGTTGGCTTGGCGCCGAGTCGGCCGGCCAGTTGTACCAGACCCGTTTTAGTGTATATGCAATAACCGGACAGGCCTGGTGTAGGAATGTTGGGTAGGTCTCATCTTCGCTTAAATGGTTGAAATTAGTTTATTGCCCATTTACGTGTTGTTACATTGATTCTGCTAGTTTGCGGTTCCTCCTACCAGTCCTGGCAGAACGACCATGGAAGCTAATTATGGTGTTAGCACGTTTATATCAATAATTTCCCTGCTTGTTTTTGTGATTAAGGTCGGGCCATTGCCCTGATTCATTGTTTCTAATCAGTTTTTAATAAAGAAACAGTAGTCGCTCGCCTCGTCTATGTTGATGTTTATAATATCTTATAATTGTCAGTGGCGGCTTGTACTAAAGGGCACAAGGGCACGTGCCCACCCAACCACCAAGATAAACACATTATTTTAACGATGGTATCGAATTTTCCTTCCGCACCAAAGGCGCGGCTAACACGCTCAAAACTATGTTCCGGGGAACGCTCTGATTTGTACCTATTTAGAGGATGATTCGGTTGCCTATCGGTTATCTTCGCTGTACGCGATATACCAAGCGAATGGGGCACCGAGCACATTGTTCCCGTTTGCAGTAAACGTTTGAATTTGTACTTTGGAGCGCTGTTTTCGCAATCGCGCGTTTAAATTCAAAGACGAAAGTGACGTTTTTTCAATGATGGAAGTTAATTGTGTGCAAAAAGATCGACTGAACGCATTGGCGGTCCTATCAATAGAAAAGAAGTTCGTCCAGTCTATCCCGGATTTTGACAACAAAGTCATAGACGTCTTTTCCAGCATGAGAAATAGGAGAATGGATTTTATGTACAAAAAATAGGTAAGTTTTTTCTTGTGCCCACCCTCTTTCTTAACTCACGAGCCGCCACTGATAATTGTATGGCATCCGCGTGGTTTATACTATATTTTCGAAGTTGATGTTGAAGTTGGTTGTGGTTTTTTATAGTTAGAGCGACCTCCCTTGATATTTGGACGGATTTTCCATTAATCACGTGTTTCGCGCAAGCGGATACCAACTTTAATATTGGTATAGCAATTTCGCTAACAATAACCTACATCTGATCTTGCATTTTACTCTCTCTTATGCACTACAATAAACTGGTATAAGAGAGACAACATATAAGGGCCACTTGTAAAGGACTATGAAGTTTTAGGTGAGAGTTCATAGCAGTGACATTTAAGAGTATTATCAAATAGAACATGTTATAGACATTTGTTTTGTTTTTTAAAGGCCACTGTGATAGTTTTTTTATGGGACTGGACAAGTCAATGTGGTCTGAGTGCTAAGACATGCCTGGAAAACAGCAATCGAGATTTCGCCCATGAAAACTAATGTATAAACATGTTATTGTTTGTTCCACCAACTCCATTGAAAAGCATTATGTCATGTTGCAATGCGATATAAGTTTCGATTGAATTTTATTTTTAGAGACTGTTTGTAAACATGTAATTGACGAAGGATTAACAGGTTTTAGTTAGGGGCACGGCCGTTAGAGATGTCTGTCTGATTGTTTTATTTAATAATTTTTAATTGATTTTGTATACCCAAAATAATCAAACAAAAGCAAATTTAATATTCTTGCGTGTAGTTGTCTTGTTGTAGGTCCTCAATCTTCATTTAGTTGTTCAGTCTGTTTTGAACTAAATAAATATGATAATCAGTAGTTCATAAAAGCAATATTTTTTATTAATTATATAGAAACAGTTGGTTTCTCATAGGTTTAAAGTAACTGTGATATGGTGGAAAAGTATTATAATTTAATAATATGTGTATATTAATTGGCTTATTGGAGCAGAATAATGGAAGTTTTTCAATCGGAGTGAGTGACATTATGACAGCCATACAAAAGGTGCGGGCGGGTGGCCCCGTTGTTCCAACAATTTTGATTCGCGCCACGTGACTTAATTTGACACGTGTCGCTATAATGCACAGATTCTTGGGGAGTAGGTATTAACACACATTTAAAATGTGTATTGTTTGAAAGCTAATCCCCAACATGATCGATAGTGAATATTCCTCAAATTTATGTTATAAAAAAACAAGGGTTTTAAAGTTATGGTTAAATAAATAAGAAATGCCGCTAAAAAATGAGAAATGAATAAAAGTATGTTTGAACAAAATTAATAGTAAATGAATTCACTATACGGTTATTTTTTCTTCTCTTTCAAAGCATGGTTTATGCGGATGAAAACTTTTTTGTATAGATGTCGCTAAGTTTCCAAGGGAGACTGCCTTATTCTTCAGCGTCGGTATTGAACCTTGTTACTGGAAATACGTAATTCAAATGATGATTTGGTGTTATGACACAGGTAGAGTTTAGTCAGCTGCATTTACATTGTGTCAAATGGGTGATATTGCGAATTTATGCCGCGATATTTGGCTTCTTTGACCTTGTTTGCTAAAGAAATTATGTTCAAATGGAAAGTATATAACAACATGTACAATAGAAAAATCAGTAAAAAGGAAGGTGTTTTATTGTTTACGGTAGCAGTTTAAGCCTTGGAAGGAATCCCTGTCTATTAATTTATCATTTCCCTAAAAAAAAAAATAATGGAAAGCTGAAGTAATTAGAAAAAATGGGAAATCTGGGCTAGAATATATAAGGTTTGCTTACTATTGTTAAAGTTTGTTTGAAAAGACCATTTTTATTTCATTTTCATATATGAACATTATAGGTATATTTATGAATATGTTATTTAAAATTGTATTAGTATAAACCCTGCTAAGTATGTTTCATACTTTGTCAGTAAAACCAAGAATTTTTAAAAAGAAAAACTATGTCGGATGAAAATAATCTTTAATGGAAATGTTAATACACAATTTTCCAGTTATTATATGAGGGCCATTTAAAATGTTCTTCAATTGAAATAGCAGAACTTCTCATTGTTGACACCTCTACAATGTAGACGTGGACAGGCATTTTGTGTCCCGGAGCTACAGATAACTTATTAAATTCAAAGTAATGTATTAAGTATGCTAAAAATGAGATTCAAGATATTAAATAAATAATTAAACAGACAGGGTGAAGTCATTTTAAAATTTCAAAATATAGAATAATTTTCGTTGTCTGGTGGTTGTAAAACAATTGCAAAATACCATGGCTAACTATTACTTTAATCCTCAGTAACGAACGGTAGAAACAGAAAACAGTACAAGTTCGGTCTGGAAAGAAATGATTTCCTGTAGGTCTGATCATTCATGAAATATGTATAAAATTTCATGTACCCCTAAGGTGTTTCGGCGTGCCCGCGGGGGTTTGTGTACCCCCGGTTGAATACCGCTGCACTAAACCACCGAGCCCAGCTGCTCGAGTGATTTTTTTTTGATAAAATTATTGAATTTCTTGTTAAAAATTAGCAGAAAAGCATTTTTGAATTTTTCGGTGTTTTCAAAGACTGACAAAGTTACAGTAGAATCTAACATTTTCATCTATGCAGGCGATTACCTTTTTTTTTGAGATAATGGTTATTTTACATTATGAGAATTTTATGAGTATAAATATCTATTTCGCTGATCATGAATATGCAATTTAAATACTTGTATTGAAAGTCATTCCCGTTACCCCCGGATACTTTGTCTATGACATATACAGGGAATTTTTCTTTTTAGTATACATTGCCTATGTATACTTTTAAAAAGAACGCGTCAATTACGCCTATTGTGTAGGCAACCAACTATACAGACAACTAAAGCATGCCGTGGCCAACACAATCAAATTAATTCAAGGTTCAAAAATTAAATTAGTCTTTATTTAGTGTCTTCTTGAATTTTTTATACAACCATGTACAGTAAAGACGAAAAAGTGGAAATTCTAATGTGTTATCAGAATGGAAACAGCTTAAGAAATGTGAGAGACTTATTTTCACTAAAATATCCAGGAAGACCTATTCCTTGTATTCCAACCATACAAAGAATTGTTAGAAAATTTAAATGAGAGGGATGCGTAATAAATTCCCATAAAATAAGAACTAAAAGTAATTACGTTTTAACCGAAGAACTTAAATTAAATATTTTATTTTACGAAATCAGAAATCAGAATTAACAGTTATAATAAAAAAATAATAATTAAAAGATTGGTCTATATCATTAAAGTTTGATAACGATGCTTATCGGTAATCTGTACCGTTCTGCGCAAATTACGTTAAGGATTACCAAAGTTGTAGAAGTCATCAGCGCAAATTACGTATCAGATTAAAGGGTCAGGTAAAATTCGGCGCAAATTACAATCGCCCGTTACAGAAACATCACCCCGTCGATTTTTGTATTTAACAAATAAGTCATAATTTGCGTCCTACATACAGGGTGAAATACTTCTTATTTAATATAAACACTGCATCAACATAACCTTCATACTGAAATAATTCACAACGGCAGTGACGTTAGTTCCTGTCTTTTAGTTGTCGGTATAGTTGGTTGCTTACACAATAGGCGTAATGGACGCGTTCTTTTTAAAAGTATACATAGGCAATGTATACTAAAAAGAAAAATTCCCTATATAACGAGTAAGTACTTGCAATCTGAAAGTTTTGTTATAACTGAGTTGGACTATAACTTAAAAATTATTAAATCTTGTGTGGTTGCACTGTACTGTGTCTAGTATTGTTAATTATTGTGTAGTATTTAGTAATAGCTTCAAATTAACATGAAAACGTAGAGATTTCATGTCTTATTTGTTGTGACTATAAATAAAATAATATAATTTCATTAAAGCAAGATTAGAGTGGGATTAACCGATATTTAAAGTAGGCGTTTAAGCGCTATTTTAACACCACAATTTATCACTAATTCAATAACCGTTTCCACCAATAATCGCTCAAATAATTCGGAGGATAAACAGTGAGTGGCCGCCCAGTAAAAACAAGCAATTTATCTGGCATTGTGGGCTTGTTTGCGGATGTGACGCAACAATGACAGCAGTGCCGGCGGCAGAGCGCGTAATTGCAGTCTTTGTACGCCCGTCACCGCCACTGACACGCCTAATTTCACAATCACATCTTCCCCTACGCGTCGCAGCCCCTGTTATTCATATTATTATTATTCTAATTGCAACTGATCACCAGGTAAGATAAGATACAACTAGCGGACTTCGATAATGTAAACGCTTTTAGATGTCGAGATTCCACCAGCAAATGGGGTCCGGTTTGTTCATTGAAAGGGAAAACGCCGAGAATCTTAACTTTGTGAAGGATCATGTTGCATTGAATTTGTATGGGAATTCGAATTCATATACTTGGTATATGGACGATTAATGAGGGAAACCATAGCTGGCAAATTTTATATGTTTAAACTAGCAAAATAATAGGACCAGATGTTTATAAAATTCTTGGACACTTGGGCTAATGTCTAACTTTGTTCATGTTACAGTATATAGTGGCTTATTGGTGCGTATACAGGGTTTCTGAAAATTGACGCCCTGGGATTTGATTCAAGGGGTCAAATCGAAAATTAAGAGCGAAATGTCTGTGATTGTCCTTCGTTATCAAGTTATTGATGGAAAACAAAAATTAAAAAAAAATGTGTTCAAATGTTTCATGGGAAACATTTGCACGATTTATCATGAAAGCACGAACCCCTTGTAGCGTATTTTCGTTTAATGACGGCACATCAGCTTGAATACGAGCTACATCTTCAGGATTCACAATAGGTTTGCGGTACACGTTTTCTTTCAAATGGCCCCGGAAAACGGATCCAACGGATTCAGATCCGGTGATCTAGGAAGCCATGGTATAGCCGTATGGGGCCACCTTTTCCAATCCACGTCTCAGGGAAATGTCATTCAGGAAATTTCTCACTTCTATTTTATAATGTGACAGTGCACCATCATGTTGGAACTAAATATTTAATCTAGCTTCTAATGGAACTGCATCGAGCAATGGCAGTAGAATATTTTCATTTATAAATTGAAGATACAAGGCTGAATTAAGTCGGTTAGCGAGAATGAGTGGACCAATTACATTATTATTTAATAACACAGTGCAGATGTTTATTGGCCATCGTCTTTGATAATATCTTGTGCGTATTAAGTGAGGGATTCATCATTCCATTCATGCAGGTTATCAGTACATATGATACCCGTTTCAGTAAATGTAGATTCATCACTCCACAGAATCTTTTCAATGAAAAGAGGATCACAGTTTACGTTATGCGGCAACGATCTACAAAAATTGACTAGAAGCACCCTATCCTTGTCATGCAAAACATGAAGTTATTAAACCCTAAATGGATGCAGACCATTTCTCCTTGATCTGCGAATTGTGTCTTTTTGGAAATAAGTTTGGGACGATACAATTCTAAGGCTTGTACTTGGTCTCGCCTTAACAAATTCAAGAACTTGCTCTTCTTGATTGACACGTACTGTAGGTTGACGTCCTGCCTGATTTTTTTCGAAGATTTTAACTACCTGTTTCGAGTAACCTTTTTTCTACACGTCTTTACAGTTTTTGCCTCAGTTTGCAGGCGATTTAGAAGTTTTTCCCGCAACGCCCTAGCCGCACCAGTGGCATTGTCATTACACGCACCTAATACTTTCTATATACCGACGTAATCTCAATTACAATAGTATCGTTCCATTTTAAATACAAAAAGCAGAAGGAAATAAAAATGGTGATACCATTATGACGAAACGATTCATAATTTTTAATATCGCCATGGCGACCTAATTTAATTACGTTACACAAGTAATTGGAGCGACCATGCGATAAAACTTACTATTAACTTTTTTTATCAATAACTCGCTAACGAAGAACAATCGGAAAAATGTATATTGTTAATTTTCGACTTGTTTAGCCCGCTGAATCGAATCCCAATAGCACGGGCGTCAATTTTAAGGCACTCTGTATAACTTCGGTTAATAGCGAACTTCACATTTGTTACAATTAAACATAAATATAAAATGAGTTGTTTATTGTATACGGCTTTAGGGACATTTTTCATAATATTCTAAGCTAAAAGTTTAAGAGGTCGTTTGCTATACTTCTTTCAGGTAACGCCTTGCGTTTCATGAAACAGTTTTAGAAACTGATTCTGGGGTTTATTGGAATTATTTATAGTCAACGGCAGCATCTGGTAATTCGGCATGATATTTCACCTAACGGTTTTGTCCTACGTCTTGTTGTCTTACGAAAATACATTTCGGTCATAAACATTTATACACTAGTGTGGGACAATAAAAGCTAGCACATTCCAACATATGCTAGTTATAAAATAAACTCTTTTTTATATATAGCTCTAGAGAAAAAGCACGGATAATCGTGAAGTTACACAAAATAATAGTTATTACCTTGGAGCAACACTTCATAGTTAGTTGTTGAATGACACATACGACAATAAAATCAAGAGGATCGTAAAAATACTCACTAGTTAGTTCTAAATTTTAAAAGATTCGGTTTTTATATAGTTCCAGAGTATAAGCATTGATTAAAATGAAGTCATACACATTAATAGTTATTAAGTATAGAGGCCGCCGTGAGCTAGAGGTTAACGCGTTAGACGTCTACGCTGAAGGACCTGGGCTCAATTCCCGATACCGGAACATCGGATTTTTAACGGCCATTTTCTCTAGAAAGGCAATGGCAAACCTGCGAGGTATTTTACCTAGTAAATCTTCTCTGGAGTAGAAGTGTTTACATTTCCCGTGATTCGGAGCGCACGTTAAGCTGTAGGTCTTCTTTGTCTGTGGCACTGTAAACGCGCAACACAGGCATAGGAGAGAAGATCGCTACGTCTCGTAAGAGATGGGCTACTCGAAGAAGAAGTATGGAATAATATTTGATAGTTAAATGTCACGTACGACAATATATTCAAGGGGACGGTAGGAAAATTCATGTGATAGTTATACAAAGAACTAATGTTTTAGTTTTCTAGAGAAAAAGTACTGCTGCAATGAAATTGCACAATATGATTATTCTCTTGGAGCAACATTTGGAAGTTAATTGTTAAATGTCATATAGACAATAAAATCTAGAAGATCGTAAATAAAGTAATGTGTTTTAATAAGAACAGTTTTTTATGAGCTCCAGAGAAAAAGCACCGCTAGTTGCCAGAGATGAAGTACACATGGCCATGAAGTCACACAATAATAATTGTTGCCGTGGAACAACATTTGACTATAAGTCAAATGTCACATACCGACGTAGCAATTGACAAGCGCCTGGCTTGTACAGCTACAACATACGTTTGTGTTATTCACAAATTTAGAACCGCCCTGCTTCCACAGGTCGTTTCGTGATGTTGATTTCTTATTTGAATACAGTCTATATAACATCGTATACGCCTTTTTTTTCTGTGAGATATAGGATACACGTTTATTTTTCTTTAGCATTGATAAAAACCTTAATTTGCGTTATTGAATAGATAGACTGATACAAATGGTAACATATGCTACATATATTCCCATTTGCAAAATTGCATATCGTCGACTACGTGATAAAGCATATCATGCTATTTAATAAAAGTTGAATGGCACTGTTTAATATGGATTGGTTGGATTGAAAATGAGCCTTCAGAATATGTTATGTGTGGAATAATATATGTATCAAAAGTAATACTCTACGAAGTTGATATTCGCCTAAACGTCTAGTGTATAATAAATGCGTATTAATTTTCACTTAGCGTTTCGTCACAGTATTTTTTTAAATTAAACACTGTATTATAATCTTTTTGAGGAGATCATTTTGATGTAAGTATAGCGATATATTATATACTTACTTATAGCAGTTTAAATCAAAAATAAATGTCAGAAAAGTTAATTTGAACTTGACTTTTCCGTGATGTTATTTGTTCCATATACACGATTACCGTTTTTCCCTTGAGAATTGTTATTTAAAATTATTATTAATAGAAACAACGGCTTTATCTCTGTGGTAAGGCACTTGAAATCGTCAAATCCAAGTTAAAGAAAATGTGAGTGGTTCTGGTCTCGTTGACACCCGATCTAGTTAGGGGATTCCCATCAGGCGCGCTTTATGTTCGGTTTATTATTGTTTATAATAATGGAAGTAAAACTAGTATTAGTAGTAGCCTATGTTCACGTTATACGAAAGCGATAAAATGGGTGTTAACGTTACAGGACCGCTCATGAAAATGAGTGCTTACATTTGGGTGCAGCTGCGAGTGAAGTGTAATTAAATTCAGTGCTGCTTTAAGTAACATAATTGTATTACCACAAACTATACAAAACATATACAACTTTCTTATTTTGGCTTCATGCTTTGACAAAATATTATTATATTTCGCTTTAAGGAAGAAGTAGGTTAATGAACTTGATGGTCTCTTAAGCAGGACTTGCTTGTCTGTGGAATGGATTGTTTAATATCAGTACTAACCTTACTATAAATGGTTTTATAGGGATTAAACCGATAAAACTGTCATGTAGGTTGTTTACAATCGTAATCTTGATAACGCAATGTAGTTACTGGCGTATATATATACTTCGCTCATACATACACAGTTACGCTAACATACAACGACAAACGAAATAAATGTAGATTTAATACTGCAATAATTTTCGGTTTGAATTTTCATTGCTTAATGAACTCGAATATCCGACACGTACATTCAGATTATGTAAATATTACATTCGTTTCAAAGCTATTCAATAACTTTTTGTTAATTAATCCATACATTCAAAGTTTTTATGGCATACTTCAATTCTCATTACAGCCAATAAAATTGCAGTATTATCATACTTTATAACGTTTTACAGTGATTAAACTGATAAAGCTTTCATCTAGGTTGTTTACAATCGTAATCCTGATATGATAACGCACATTAGTTACGCTCATATTTACATATTTATGCTTATACATACATACATACATGCATAGTTACTTCATACTTATATAGTTACGCTTATACAAACATAGTTATACTCATGCATGCATAGTAACGCTTATACATTGTACACAGTTACGCTCATACCTACATAGTTACACTTATACATACACAGTTATGCTCATAGATATATAGTTACCTTCATACTTATATAGTTGCGGTCTTACATACATAGTTACGCTGATGCATACATAGTTACGCTTATACATACATAGTTATGCCTGAACATACACAGTTGTGCTCATACATACATAGTTACACTCATATAGACATAGTTATGCTCATACATGCATAGTTACGCTTATACATACATAGTTACGCTTATACATACACAGTTATGCTCATAGATACATAGTTACCTTCAAACTTGTTACGGCCGTGCATACATAGTTACGCTGATACATACATAGTTACGCTTATACATACATAGTTATGGTCATACGTGCATAGTTACGCTTATACATTGTACACAGTTATGCTCATACTTACATAGTTACACTTATACATACACAGTTATGCTCATAGATATATAGTTACCTTCA
>JABXWE010023646.1:0-11302 GCA_014611495.1 Limonius californicus | reverse complement strand
ATTAAGGAAGTCGTTAATATGTAAGTTGGGTTGCATGTAGTGGTAAGCTCCCATGGGTGTATTTTTACGTGTATCACTCTGTACATCTATTATTTGTTCTACAATGTTCATGTCAAATCAAATTTATTAAACAGATAATTTTCTATACAATTTTGTATATACAATTGACGACTTTGTAAAATTATGTTAATTTTCTCCATTGAATTTGCTGGACCATGAAGTATTTATTACAAAATGCGTATATGGTGTTTATACGGCGGAGTAAGTATTCTACGAGTGTGTCTAGAGTAGCACTTGATATGCAGTTGAAGAATGTATTACGTAGTTCTTGTTAATAGTCCGCACAAGAAGTATCTACTTGAAGTATTAGCCTGTACTACCTCTAATGAGTACTCTTCAATATCACTTAATAATTAATTTATATGTAGTCGTATTTGTGTGTTGATTTTCAAATAAATAAGGCCGTTGGCCAATTTTTAAATTTATAACACAAACAGAAAAATAATGTTCTCATTATTAACATAACACTATTTTAACTTTTTTTATCATTCACACTACGCCCCTCCCCCTTGGAACCGCTTTCGCATTATTTCGCTATTTTGAAAATTACTGCTCTGCACTGCATGACATCGTAGTCCTTCTTTAGGGACATTTCTGTTGGTAACATTTTCTGTTATGTAGTAATTTTCAATAGCTTATAATTGTACAGTGTTCTCGTTGTGTTTTCTTAGCTTAATGGTTTTGTATTTGATTGCGATTTTATGGTCAGAGTTTCTCTCTCGAAATTTGGATTTATAATACCGATTTGTTACCACCAATCACTTCTTGTTAAACGCCAGTAATCACGTGTTCAGTGCAGGCGGACACCATCTTTAATATTATCAGAAATGTCCTTAACAATAGTTTATATATATAATCTGACCTTATATTTTATTCTCTCCCTCTCTTTCTCTCTCTTATGCGCGATAATAAATCGGCTCAAAAAGAGACCACAAATGAGGATAACGTGTGAAGGGACTATGTTTCATGTTCCCGCTGTGGATTTTTTCAAATTAACGTATAAACTTGATTATTTTGCAACCGATCAACAAGCGCATTAACTTAGTTGATGCAATTTTTTTAGTGTGTACTCTAACAATGTACAGCTGGTATTTTTTATAAATATAGAAAGTGACCAACGACCTCATTACTAATAGGTGATGGCACTATCTACGGCGATCGCTAGCATTATTTATTCGTATACAACCATTAGCATTCTCCATGTTATATTCATATGTAGCATGTGGCTTGATAACCACTTGATAAAAACCTTCTGGAAATTTTCATGATGTGTAATATTCCATATTAGCGAGTCAACCAAAGAACAGTGAAATTACAATAATTTGCTTGGCGAATTAAATAAACTACAAGCGTTTGTCAAGATTATTGTGTAAAACATTTGTGCGTTTCTAAGTGAAGGTCAGGATAATATTTTCCCCCCTATAGGAATGCTTCCTGTTTGTTGCGATTATGAAATACCAATTAGTAGCATAGGGGAACTATTGTGTTAATGAGTTTTCCAGCAATTGCTACTGTAATTATTAAAATAATAAACTACACTCAGATTAAGAAATTGCTTCGTTGCACTACGTATAGAAGCAATAATGCACTTTGGACAGCTTATCATTGGACCAGTTGTTTAGGAAACAAAAACTGAGTTGATAACTATCAAACGTAAACATTTCTTTGAGTAAAGTGGTGTGAACTACACGTGGTAGTTAACTTAATTTTTGGTGTTATACAATTGAACAAGTTAGACATAAATAAACGTCATGTCAATTCGACATCTCTCTGATGGAATTCAGCAGACTGCTATACGTGAATTGAATGAAGTTCCTAGTAGAATCCAGGAAAATCTAAAACATATAAGGGATTGGGCTGCGAAACAGCCACATCTTAATATCAGAGAAGGTAGGTTTCTATTTATTTATCTTTGGACCGTTTATTAATTAAATTATTTGCTATATTAAATCAGAGCAACAACTGCATTTTATGTGGAATTTTATACTGACCATGCAAATTTTATGATTGCTCTCAAAATAATAGCAGAAATTTCCATCTAGTTTAATAGCAGAAATGTCTACTTTTAACATTCTAGATTAGAAAAAATATCGAATTTTAGAATAGAAACAAAAGACCAGAGATCCCATATTCAGAAATTTCTGCTTTATTTAGAAATTAGCAATTACTAGTTTAAATTGAAAAATAGATGCGATTAGTTGCAGAGTTGACTTTTTAAGTTTATGTAGAGCATGTTTGTTCAAAAGTAATATTTTCTAATCGAGACATACAAATGTATAATTTAAAGAAGAAGTTCTACCTTCAAACTTTTTAAATAATATTAGAATTTTCTATTTTTAAAATGGTAAATTTTAAATAGAAGGATATACACTGCTCCAAGAAATGAACACACCCATTATTAATGTTGCGATAAAAGAAAAATAGTGCGCTATCTACTTCAACCAAATGCATGGAATGAATGTCTGATACAAACCTGATCGACACAATATGTTAGCTACTTTTGGTCTGTTTCTACATCTTTAACTTTGTTAAAAAATTAATCAATTTTACATGCACATTTACAATTTACTTGCAGTTTCGTTTTACTTTAAAACGTATCAAATCGTGTAGCTGTCATCAAACAATTGCTTGTACAATCAGTCTTATTTAAAATGTAACGTATCTCAAGAAATTTAAATCGTGATGAGTGTGTCACAGCCCTTACGTTGTCCGAAGAAGGGTATTCTTTCCGCGCTATCGCTGACAGGCTTGAGGTGAACCACACAACCATTTCCATAGGCGACCAGGGCAAGGGCGACCACGTGCTACTACCACTGTAGAAGATCGTTTTCTTCGGATGCGTGCACTAGGAGAGCGCTTTACCACAAGAGCCCTCCAAAGACAACTTTCAGCAGCACATAATGTGCAGGTTAGCATGGAAACCGTTCGCCAACGCCTTTTGGAAGGAAATCTGAGAGCTAGATTACCAGCTACTGGCCCACAGTTGACTGTAGACCACCGCAGACACAGATTGGATTTTGCTAGAAACCACTTGAATTGGGAAAATGAAGATTGGAGACGCATTTTGTTCACAGACGAGTCTAGATTTTGTTTGGAGAGTTGTGACAGGCGCATTCGAGTTTTTAGACGTCCAAATGAACGATATGCTCAATGCAATTTTGCCCCCACCACTGCATTTGGTGGTGGCTCAATAATGGTATGGGGAGGCATATCTTTCACGGCCCGCACAGACCTACACATCTTCCCCTACGGCACTGTAAACAGTCAGAGGTACATTACGGATATCTTAGAACAGTATGTTGTGCCATATGCCCCATACATCGGAGACAACTTCCAATTAATGCACTACGACGCTAGGCCCCGCACAACCAGAATTGTGCAAGAATACCTAGACGACGTTGGTATTCCTGTTATGCAATGGCCAGTCAGAGGTCCCGACTTGAATCTGATTGAGCACCTCTGGGACATTCTCGGAAGACTAGTACGATCCCTTCAACCACCCCCTGCAACTCTTAACGACTTAGGGAATTCATTAGTGGAAATGTGGGATAATCTTGAACAAGAGCAGTTTAAGAGTATTAATTTCTAGTTTGGACCGTCGTTGCCAAGCCGTCATAACAAGTCGAGGTGGAAACACAGCCTACTGAACCTGTAAACTTACAGTTTTTCACTTTTCAAATTTTGATTTTTTAAATTTTTGCGTTGATTGTTGTTAATTGGGTAAAATATGGTTTACTTAATTTTAAGCATTATCTATGATTAAATGTACTTCATTACATGCAATACTTTAAACAATATTGCGATTGCTAGTTGTGGTGCGTTAATTTCTTGGAGCAGTGTATATTAATACTTTAAAAAACAGTATTTCTTACTCCAAACTTCTTATTAGCAAAGCTATTTTCAATCTCTAGTAAATTCAGTCAGTCGGAGCGTTTTGCTTTTAAATTAAGAATTTCTACGTTAACAAATTGTTATTCTTAGATTGAAACAAACATTTTCAATTCAAAGTTAAGAGTTTAAGACAAAAAAAGTAAAATCTCTGGTTTAAAAGAATAATTTCTGCTTTTCAAGACTGATAGCAGAAGTTTCTGCTTTTCAAGCTCGATAGCAGAAATGTCTGCAATCAAAATAAAAAATTGATAATTGTATTGTTGAGCTCAAGAAACCAGTGGCGTCAAACAAGTTGCGCTTGGTTTTAATACTATTAAACAGTTTAATCTCGTATTACACTTTATTGCAAATGTTAGAAAGTCAAGAATTACTAATATTAAATTACATATATTGACGGAAAATTACACAAATAATTAGAAGAATATTATTATGGTACTTAATTAGCAGCAACCGCTTGGTTTTAATACTATTAAACAGTTTAATCGCTGACGCCTTTATATTCTTCGTCTTCACCATCAGACGAGTCATCATCCAAATTAACGATTAAGGGTTCAACCTCGTCAATTATAATTTAACGCTGCCACCAAGACTTTATAAGATTTTCTGTATGCTTTATACAATCTCGCCACTCCTTTTCGCCGCATTGATTTCCTTCGCGCCCAATATGTTTATCATACGAGCGTTTGCTGTTCGACCAAATTAATTCAATCGCATTAAAAAGGCAATGGTGTGGAGGAAGTCTTAAAATATCACGACCGTGTTCGCGCAACATATCATCAACGACATACCTTGTAGGCTTTTTATTCAGTTTAGCAATAGAAGTAATTGTGGTCTTAATGCATCTGACGAATAAGGAATGTTATGTTGCTTCAACCATGCCACGATATCTTTTCTTCCATTGCGTGGTTGGCTGTTTTTCGACTACGCTCGAATGGTATGGCGCATTATCCATTATAGTTAAACAAGGCTCCCCTAAATTTGGTATAACCATTTCTCCATTTCATCCACTTTTCAAACAACTCACTGTTCATACTATCATGGTAGTTGACATATTTTGATTTGGAAGCAAAAATTAAACTTGCTCCTGGAATAAACCCATCCGATGAACCAGCATGTGCCACTATAAATCGCTTCCCTTCAGATCCCGATTTATTTTTTACGCTTTCTTTGGAAGCGTCCTGCCATGTGCATTAAGATAATTGCTTACCTATTAATGTGACATTAGAAAGTTAGTTTAAATGTAAACATTTGTTTGTTTACTGGCATGAATCATTGTTCAAGCGCTATTGCTGTTGTTTTTCACCAAAAATGCCGTGATCTACATACGCAGATAGACTTTTTAAAAATTATAACTTTTTAACAGTACTGTTGTTAAATTTATAATTAATATACATAAGACCAATAATAAATTTATGAAAATAAATGATAACTTTATTAGTGTTGGAAACGCTGAGCTCTGTAAGTGCTACCTCCCTTCGTTTTACGCGTAACCGCAGTGCATTTCATAACCTACACTGCAACATTCTGAAAGACTTACGCTCACTCTAATAGCCTATGTGACTTAAGAGGCTAGAAAGAGAGCGGTATACCAGTTCAAGGGCTGTGGTAGTTTGTGCTGCTGAACGCCACCCGCAAATTTAAACGGCATCGGACTGTATCTTCAGTAAAAATAATTTACTATGGTGAGAAATTTTGTGTTCAAATACATTGTTCAAATTTAAATTAGAAATATCCAGTTGATTCGAATTTCTACTCTTCAAGCTTCCTAATTAGTAGAAGTTTCTACTAAAAGTTTCGCGTGTTTAATTCGTAAATAGCGCATCTCGCGTCACCTACTGGTTATCCCGAGAGTTGTTGCTGTTTGAAGTGTTTGCATGGGCGGGCGCGGGCCTAAATACTCGATGGACAGGACACTTTTCAAGAGAATTTCAGGAAATTGGCTTTAGGGTTGCATGTAGGAGCTGTCTTTGGGAAACAGGTACGGCTGGCTTGTTTTTCCGCGCCGACAAACGTTTTTTGCTAGATGTAGTCGTAGTTCAGACGTTCAGGGTGGGATAAAAATTGGTCTTGTAATTTAGTTTTCGTGCCGTTTTCTCGCAATCAAACTCGACAATAAAGTCGGATTACATTTAAACAAGGGTCAATATCTTAGGTGAGAATACCGTGAGGTTTCTCTTATCGTTTGATGCGGATAAAACTAACCCTGTACTCCCTCTAGATTTACCTTTCCAGTTGAAATCTTGTGCCTCAGTTTATCGTTTTTGGCTGAAAACAATCTGCAGTTTGACGCTACATCCAAATCTTCGCGCGTTGTTTTAATTGCCAGTGACGTCAGCCTAGTTGCGGTCTCTTTCTTTCGACCAAGCGAAAATCAACCTTTTGGCTTCCTCTACGTGTTGTCGAAGCAAGCTTAAAAACTATCCATATTTTTAGTTATTAGTGAAGATTGTAAGCATTGATTATTTCTTTACAAAGTGCGTCAATTTATGGAAAGTAGAAGTATCTTTATGAAATAAAGCAATCTTTTGTATGAGAAGTACTGAGTTCTGTTGCCAATTATTTAGTAATATAATAATTAATTGTACTTACGTTGTGAACTCAGCTAATATTGACAACGCAGATCTTTTTTTCTTGATATTATAGTAATTTCTGTAGTAAGTGAGGGCTCGAACAGAAGGTTCGGATATCTCGAGGCCTTTTCACGGGAATTTTTGTTTTCCTGTAACATGAAAGGGCGGCACTCATCTATTTTGACTTACCTTGTACACTGCGTCAATCAAGACTTTCTTCTTGTTATGGTTTTCCGCGAACCTTCCCTCCTCCATGTGTTTAGCCGAAGAGCAAATTACAGCGTTTGTAGCGGAATGACGAGAACGTTGGCCCGTAACAAAGTGGCTCCTTTCCAGGCTACTACTGTAATGTTAGAAGGATGAACTTTGAAAATAGAAAAGATTAGTTTAAAATCTAAACCGTTTTAGACTTCTCAATTCAAACGAGGAATCTGCAACCTGAGAATCAAAAATTTCTAGTTTCTAAACTTCTAGTTGAGTATGAGAAATATCTGTTTTCAAAATAGTGAGATGGCTTTCTCAGAGGTTATGTTTCCAGAGTAAAAGCAGAAATGTTTACTTTCTTGCTTTCTTTATCAATTCCTCTTATACTACAAAATTAAAAAACTTGTTTAGGGAATTCCGAAAATTTACGCTTTTATTAGTGGTGTTACGGTACAAACGAACTTTTTTGTCGACCCGCAACCGCGTAGGTGGAAAAAAGCCTACAGCTTAGCTCAGAGGAGTAGGGGGTTCACGGAAATCGCTTACGACAGGAAATCATCCTAGTTGTGTACAGGATATGTCGAAATTAACGGGCGCCACCTTCCAAATCACAGCTGATTGCGGGTTCTCGTGGAAGGTCGAGAAGCCAGTAGCTTACGGGAATCGGAATCGGACTCACCTTTATTGTGCCTCCTCCTGTTTATAAAGCTTACAAAGTTCATGCACACACAAATATAAAATACTCAACAATAAAAGATGTAATAAATTTCAAAACACATATAATTAAACTATTGGAAATAACGCAATACAAAAATGACAGCAAATTGTGATATTATAGTTCATTGCTACAAACGATGAATTGAACGTCCAAGAAAATGAACTTGCTGCCCCTGGCGTACGGTATTTAAATTCTCCAAACAAATCTACGTGGCCAATGGCGTCGGAGTTTACAAGAATAACACAATGTGAAAAAAGGTTTCAATCCCTTGAATTTTGAAAGTTAAACGCGTAAAAGGTTTTTTCACAACACAAACACTAGTTCTTTTACCTTGGCTTTCGGTGGATGGGAGAGAGAGAGAGACAGGCACAATTTTGGGTTGTTTTCTAGATGCAGGAAAATCTTCAGGCACACTCTGGGTTGTTTTCTGGTCCGGAAGAAAAAAAGGTAGGCGATGACCTTCGGGAAATTTTGAACGATATATTCGCTGCTACGCTCCTGGAGGTTAGATTGCTTCAAACAGGGTTCAGACGATTAAAAAAACAACAGCTCCAAGATCCACACTTTCACAGGTTTTTAATCCGCTTGTATCCGAATAAATCTAAAGAACAATTACACTGGATTGTTCTGCACCAAAGCTAACACTCTGCTCTTATTTATTTATAATCCTACTCAGTCGAGATTTTTTTGTCTAACGTGGAAATACGGTACGGTAAAACTCAATTAGCAGATGAGCCGCGAAGAAACCCGTTATCAGAACATACGTCGATCTGTTTCCAAAGTCTAGCGCCTACTCAATTTCTCTTAATTTTATTAACGGCCCACGTAGATGGAATTGGGTGACCGGAGTCCCGAAGGTGGAAGGCCGACTCGGTCGGAGAAGATGTTAAGTCCGATTCCTTTTCTTAATTTATTTACGGTCCCCGAAGATTGCATTTGGGTGACAGGCCGAACGAAGGTGGAAATTCGACTGCCTAACTAAATGCAGCGCGAGCCTGCATTGCCCCAAAAGATTACACTACATTGCGAAATATGGTGAAATAATTCTGGAACGATTTGACACGTAAATTCGCAGAAACCGCCCAGGGTCAGGCAAAGACAAAACATTAATCGGCAATTTTAGCCTACAAAGGGAACTTTTTAAAGGCTTTGCGAAAGTGTCCTCCAATAACTCAATTTAAAAAAAAATAATATACTTAAGACTTAAGAATTGCAATTAAAATAGAATTTGATTCCTATGGAGCGGCAATTAAAATAAGAGTTTAATTCAGATGAAGTGGCAAATTCAAATGAACATAACAGTAAATATTAGAAACTTCTGCTTCCAGAACGAAAAAGTTTCATTTTGAAATCCGATACAAATAGTTCAGCAAATTTTCGTTTCCAAAATGCAAATTTCAAATTAAACGCAGTTATTTTCTAGTTTATAGTAAAATTCTTACTTGGCAGATATTTGGATTAATATTAGAAAGTTCTGCTTTTAAAATAGAAGTTTAAAAATCGGGCAGTATTCTATTAATAGAAATTTTCTATTTAAATAGTTGCTATTTCCAGTTCAAAAGAAGAAATGTCTAGATTGAACAGCAGATATTTCTGGCATTTGCGTAATTCCAGTTTCGAATTAGAAGTCTAGCTTCTAGTTCTAGGCAGAAACTTGATTAATGTATACTTTAGAAATCTATAAATTTATTTTTTAAAATAGCTTTAAAGGCGTTGTAAAACTTTGCAATTCTCCGATTTTAAATACTAACTTAATTTCAGTCAACTTCAATTTTCAGATGATCAGTGGCTTCTAAACTTTCTACGAGGATGTAAGTTTAGTTTACAGAAAACGAAACAAAAATTAGATACATTTTATTCTATGAGATCTCTTTTACCTGAATTCTTCGTCAACCGAGATCCATTTTTGCCTGAGATTCAAAAAATCCTGAAACTTGGGTAATCAAATCTGTGTGTGCTTATTACCGAGATGTATGATTTCACATGTATTTCTAGCCTTTGCATTCCATTACCAAAAACAGCTCCTGAGCATGGACCTCGTATTATCCTCATTCGTGCCCCGGAAGATCCCACAAACTTGCTTTTCGTGAATATGGCGAAAGTATGCTTTATGATAATAGATATATTACTCAACGAAGACGACAATTTTGTTATAGCGGGACAATATGGTCTGATAGATGGTGCAAGAGGAACTGTAGGTCATTTGCCCTATATAGACATCACTGTTTGTAAGAAAGCTGTCTTATACCTTCAGCAAGGGTATCCAATACGACCCAAAGGATTTTTCATGGTAAACACTCCTTCATACATTGAAGCGATGATTCATACAGTTAAACATTTTCTTACAAGGAAACTTAGGGGAAGGGTAAGTCCTACTGAGCCTGTTGATTGGTTCATTCTTCAGAATATTACTATTTTAGGTTCATATCTACAAAGGAAAAACTACCAACGATGTATATAAATTAATTCCTCTCTCTCTACTTCCGAACGAATATGGAGGAGATGGTGGTTCACTTGATGAACTAACAGGTAAGTACGGATGATCGTAAAGACAACATGCACAAAGCTACTCCTGATTATAATTTTCAGATATTTGGAAGAAGAAAGTGGAGAGTTACGGAGATTGGTTTAAATCGGATGCTAAGCATTGTGCTAATGAAAACAAACGTGTTAGAAACGCGAAAAGCTCTTCTGAAATGTTTGGAATGGAGGGTTCATTCAGAAAACTAGAAATTGATTAACTGAGCGGTATCTATTATTAGTTCTAAATCAAGGCTTTATTAATCTATTATTTGGAAAAAAACTGTAAATTGTTCCATCCAAAAAATGAATTGACACATTTCTTAATCTGTAGACTAGTAAAGTAGAAGGGTCTAGATATAATTTAAAAATACTTTTGTGTATATCAGTTGCAAAATTTTCTTTTCGTAAAGCTTTTAATACACTTTCTACTTTTTTAATTTTGCAGGTTATATCTTATGTTAGCAGCTACATTTTTAAGCTCTTACATTTTTAACTCCTGAACGCTCTTTATCCGAATTCTTCATAACACCGTCTATTAGTGCTGCTAGTCAATCACAATATTTCTACTTTTAAAACAAGTAATTTCAACTAAAATTTTAATTGTTTTTATTTAGATAAAGAAAAATCTACCTCTAAAAGCTGTACATTTGTATTAAATGTATCCACTTTCGAAATAGAAGGTTTTGTTCGAATTTAAATATAATTTTCCTTAAGTTAACTTTCAAAATTTGCTTCCTTTAAGTTTTTAATTTACTTGAAAGGAATTCTCCTTTTTGAATATTGAATGTCGGGTTAGCAGCTATAGTTTTAAGCGCTTAAATTTTTCATTCTTGAAGGCTCTGTATTTCAGCCTCATTATAACGCGGTTGATCATAAAACTGCTGATAGTGAACACAATATTTCTACTTTTAGATGTTCTAATAATCTAATTTAAATATAATTTTCCAAAAGTTAAATTTCAAAATTTGTTTTTTTAAGTTTTATAATTTACTTACAGAAATTCTCCTTTTTGAATATTGAATGTTGGGTTAGCAGCTATAGTTTTAAGATCTTACATTTTTAGTTCTTGAGCGCTCTGTATCTCAGCTTCATCTTAACGCCGTTGATCACAAAACTGCTAATAGTTAAACACAATAATTTCTAGTTTTAAAGCAAGTAATTCCTACTAGAATTTAAGTTGTATTAAATTAAATGAAGAAAAGCTACTTCCGAAAGTTGTATATTTGTATTAGATATATTCACTTTCGAAATAGAAGATTTTGTTCTACTTTAAATATAATTTATAAACATACTTCGACACTTTTTTTTTTGTATTTCAAGAATACACTTTTCTAAG
>JABXWE010023645.1:0-21461 GCA_014611495.1 Limonius californicus | reverse complement strand
ATGCGTCAAGTTTTTACTTTCCATGGCACACTAAATATCAAATTAAAAAATAAACAACTAATTATTTTGGGTATAGACCAAAATAATGAAAAAATTCAAAATGCGAATTTTGTCATGAAACTCGGTATGTGGGGTTAGAATAATATTCTGAACAACTTTTTCTAATAATTTTTTTCGATATCTCTAACGCGACGCAAAATATGGAGAATTGACCCTGTTTGTAAATTCGTAGTAGGCTGAGTTTAAAGTTCAGATTTCATTTGAGTATCTTAAAAAGTGTGACCCATGAGCCTGTATGCCTGTGCAAAAATTCAAATCTGTATTCCTTCAAATAGCGAAAATATGGGGGTGTCTTCATCTTAAATGCGACACACTGTATATAAACTACCCCTTGCATACAAAATAAATTTTAATAAATAATAATAAAGTCTTTATGCACTTACAACGTAAAGAAAATAAAAATCTATAGCCCGCTGCTACCAACGATATTTCTCACTTTTTAGGCTATTTATCCTAGTTAGCGAAACATTTTCAGGCGCGGATTCATAAAATTCTTTTTATTGATTTAGAGTTTGGAAGAGTGTATCGGTATTGTTCATTACTATTCGTATTTAATGAATCTACTTATATGTGGCCAATTATAATTGAATAAAACTGTGGGCTACATTTCTTCCATTTCTTTTAGATTCGATTTCAACTACTGCGCGAATTTTAGGTTTCATAATCTGTAGGCTGTAGCTGGTGGATTCCGATTTACATACTAACGTACGCAGTAATTAAGAAAACTATAGTTCAATCCTGATCCCAATATTCAAATTTTATATTACAAAAATAAAAGGGTTGGGGGGGGGGCTATTTTGCAAGCGCAATGTATAAAACCTAGAGTGCTCAAAATATATAGAATTAAATTAAAAAATTAAAATTAAAAATTATCAAATCCGAATGATCTAAAATCTGTGTGTGTGTGTATATATATATATAAATATACACAGGATGTTTCAGTTTTTTGTAGCAGGATTTTAACATCCGATGGAACTTTTAAAATTAATACAAAAACTTTAGATAACATATAGGTCGGCAAATGCTTAGTTTTCGAGGGCGCTCGGTATTGTACTCTTTACGGGTTAAAGTGACCATAACTTTTTTCTCAGTGTACTTTTTTTTTTTTAATGAAAAATCTTATTTCCTGTGCTTTTATAAACAAAAAAGGCAGCCTGCTCAAAATCCGCTAAAGTTGGCCATTTTCTAGATACTTGTCTTTTTATTGTTAGATGTAACCTATTTTTTATAGGATTTATTATAATCACACTGTACAATCCTGATTAAAAGAAGAAACCTTAACTTTAGCATTTGTTAAATTATTACAACAATAAATTGTTATAAAAATTTAACAGATCCTGAATTTCAAAAGATTAATGCAATACGTTAAAAAATGTTTACGATGATATTTAAAACAACCTGTATCTCGAAAATTAAGCGTTTGCCGACCTATGTTTACGTTAACTTTCTGTATTAATTTTAAAAGTTCTATCAGAGTGTTAAATTGAAACACCCTGTATATACATAGCGTGCCCCAAAACGTACCGATAATATTTCAAGGATGAATTCCAGAACTTATTTAGTTTTAGTTCTACGTATTTCTGAAATACTGATCTAGTTGCCGTGTTCGCCGGACCTGGCTTCAGTAGATTTTTATCTTTGGGGTTACATAAACAGATTTTTTATGCAACTGAAGTGCACACGGTAGAAGAATTACGCCAAAGAATACAACAAGCTTCCGATATTATTAGGAATAACCCAGCAAACATATTAAGACTCCCTTAAGACCTCTTCTGCGACGTGCGGCTTTGTGTATCGAATACAATGGAGATAATTTTGAACATTTCTTGTAAATAAAATAATAAAAAGATATTAAAAAAAGATTTATTTCATAAAATTCGTTGAACTAAAATATTAGCCACATAAATTATGAAATAAACAATAACTCGTTAACGGTTACGTTTAGGACATATGTTTATATGGACTTTTCGACTCTAAATAAGTTCTGGAATTCTTCTTTGAAATATTGCCGGTACATTTTGGGACACGCTGTATATATATACAGGGTGATTTATACCAGGAGGCGAAAAATTAATATTCGTGTTCGGGAATGGATTGTAAGGCAAAAATGCGAAATAACTTTTTCCGATCGGCCTTTCTTTTGGAGATATCGAAGCATAAAGTTTTCTGAACTTATAATTTTTGTCCATAAAACTAATAGTAAGTCATGGAAATTGCTTTGAAACAAATTATTTACTAGTTGTTGACAATTGTCACATAGTATTGCTTTTAATAGTTAGTGTAAAAAAGATACACATTTTGTCAAGAATGCAGTTCGGCGATGAAGAATATGCCAACATTATTTTTGTTTACGGGTTTTGTAACGGCAATGCTTTAGAAAGTTGTCGGGAATATCAAAGAGGATTCCCGAATAGATGTCAGACATCTCGCCGTGTATTTTCCGATGCATTTCAAAGACTGCGACAATGTGGAATTGGTTATCGTCATACTGGTGGTGTAAATCTATGATACAACGCTGTAAGAGAAGAAGTAATTGATGCAGTGCTTGACGAACCACGTATTAGTATCAGAAGAATTGCAACCCGTCTGCAAGTTTCTCAAAATTTCCTTTGGAGGACTTTAAACAGAGAAGTGTTGCATCCTTACCATTATCAGCGTGTCCATCACTTACAACCAGGAGATGAAATAGAAAGATTAGCATCTTCGTGATGGCTTCTCGAACAGCACGGGCAAGATCCTAACTTTATTCGTTCCATTTTGTGGGCCGACGAAGCTATTTTCACCAGAGACTGTATCAATATCTGTCACAATGAGTATGTATGATCAGTACAACATCCGCACGCATTTAGAAATCATTGTTTTCAACACAGATTTTCGACTGACACGTGGTGCGGGATTTTCAACGGTCGTCTACTGCCAATACAAATTTTGCCGCATCTTTTAAATGCTGCGTCCTACTTGGAATTGTTGGATAATCACTTGCACGAGTTATTAGCAGACGTTCCACTTGCATTGTGCAACGTAATGTAGTTTCAACCTATGGACACGATGGTGCGCCACCGCATGCTGCAAGGGTTGTTGTAGAATGGCTAGACAACCATTTTAATGGAAGGTGGATGGGAATGCTGTACTTCAAATTGAAAATGAACAATATTTTGCTGCAGTTTATAATTCAGTGGTTTTACGTTGCCAGTCTTGCATCGCGGCTTCGAACATGAGTTGTAAATTAAAGTAATGGTTTTTCTTTCTGTGTAACCATTACAGTGATTAAATAAAGTCTTCATATGGCCTACTATTCGTTTTCTGTGAAACTTGAAATTATATCTTTCAAATGTTTGAACAAAATAGAAGCCGATCAGAAAAAAATTATTTCGCATTTTTTGCTTACAATCCAATCCCAAACACGAATATTCATTTTTCGCCTCCTAGTATAAATCACCCTGTATATATTTATTGAAACTATTAATCATTTCTATTAACCGATACTTACCGTTCTAAGCGAAAATAATAAATTTATAATAGCTCTAATATAAAAATAAGTTAAACAAGAAGTGTGCTATAAACTCGGAGAACAATGCATTCCGTTTAAAATAAAACGTTGATGTTGTCTGTCAAAAATAATATGGCGGAAAATCAAAAAATAAGTTACAACTAAACTTCTGATGTAATCCATCATTTGTATATTTAATTTCAATTCAAAAACTTGTAATAAAAATCTCATACATTTTAGAAGTAGAAAGGAATACCTTCGTAAATTGTCATCATTTTTGGAAAACCATATAAACACGACACTTTACGGAAGTGTAATACTTTGAAAAATTGCTTTTGTTTCGAAAAGTTATTCTATTGTCTGTACAAATTTAATTAAGTATCAAATTACGAAATCGTTTGTTCGTACCGGTATCTGTAATCTGGACAATTTAAATACTAATCATTCATAAAATCTAAATGATGAAGTTCCGTGACAATTTGCAAAACACTGTGTTTCGACAATTTTATCTACTATAATGCGTACACACCTGGCCTCTAAAGTAAATTATTCGACTTTATCACATGCGCACCAATTAGCATTTAGTTTTAGATAAAATTGCTAGTTATTCATGCTTTTGTGGTTTTAAAGTTGAGAACCAGAGAATGATAATAGTCTAAAGCCAATGCAATTAAATATCATGTAAATATAAAATAACCGATAAACCAGAAAGTTTTAATAAATAGATATTATTGTCCTTAATACAATACTATTAATTCATTTAACTGATCGTATCGTAAGGCTCACATTTTCAATGAAATGCAGCTTAATGTGTATACTATTTTATTAACAAACCATTCAGTACCAATAAATGGATACTATTAAACGGATTATTGTCGTAAAAGCCCACTTATTGACGGTTTCTTAAATCGTCATAGGGACGTTCAAAAATGTTTGTTATTTTCTGTATAATATATAGATAACATAATCGTCACTACATAAGTTAATAAAAAAGGAATCAGCTGTAGAATCACGGTAGTGCCAATATGTGTATTCGAAGAATTTGGGATCCAACCAGACTCCAGGAATTTTAACGCCCAATCTTTCTTTTAAGCCCCTCCCTTTTATTTAGGTGGGTCTGTTTTCGTTTTTAAACATTATTTGCAATAATAATTAGTTCCGTTGGTATATGTATATGTGTATGTATTGTTACATGCGGTTATCGTTATTACTTTGATCAATTTATTTCCTTTAAGGACATACTTGCTACATTAAGATAAAATCTCTTCCATTAATGCTTCCCGTAATATTTATTTGTGTTATAGTTCAGTTTGCTAGTAAAATAATGTGCAGTATCACCAAAAAAGTCCACAACCTAAGTTGGTGGCATGTTTCAAGTACGCTATCTCAAAATTCTAATCTGTTTATTAAAAATTCTTACCTGCGAACCTTTGCTTTATAGAACCTCGAAATGCAGTCTATTGTATTGTGAAAAGGTATAGTAACAGTTAATTAACACATCGTGCAGTTTCTTCATTAATCACTTTGAACTGTATTTAAAACTAAAGAACGTTAACCGCAAACATAACTGCACTGTATTAGATGGGGCTGGCTAGCATTTTAAGCAGGCACCAGTGCAACATTGGTTTTAAGTAATTGACATTCTAAATTCAACTTTTTAAATTCAATAACGGTGTGCAAGCAATTTGTTTTTGTGCGTGTTAATGCCACCACGAAGCTTGGCACACGGTTGCGTGAAGCGGTGTATGATTTCTCTCTCCCGGACCCGGACCCGGAGTTCTGGAGCTTTTCAGCAGTGGTGGAGCTTCAGCTAAGTTTTGCTCGGATCAATTTTCAAGGCCACGTCAAGAATAGATTTGAGCATTTCAAGAATTATATAATACAATAAAAAACACGATAATCCTTTACGAAAACATGCAATAGTTGCTACATAATTAGTCGACTATGATTGTTTTACATATATAATAAAGAAATTCAGTTTTTGTTAAAAAGTAATAATAAAAATGTCCTGGCTATGAAATATCAAGAACTGGACAGGCATGAACATCCAGCAACTCTTCAGAGTAGTGGAAGATAAAGACACTTTTTAATATAGCCGTCGCCAACCTCATTTGGGAGAACAGCACCAACAAGAGGAAGAAGAATAATAATATTTACTTTATTAATCTTAAGGAAATCTTAAATAATTCGTAATAGGTTTTGAAATATACCATTAATTATATATACATATTTAGCTAATAAGTTGAATTAGTGTATAAGAAAGCAAACAGTTTACTGCTATTCTTAACAGTTCTATCGCAAAAGATAATAAAAGAAAACTGGGAAATATACAAAAGGCAGTTTATTTAAGCAATGATCCTGACGCAGGCATGTTACGCCTATGTGCAGGCAGTTGCGACCGCGCAGGACTATTGATTCTTCAACGTTCTGCACTAATGGCACTAACCCACTAACCGCTTACCATTAGGGTTTAGAAAGATTTTCTGAAAGAAAAGACCTTCCGCAACCCTTTAGTATTTGTAAAAGTTAAGGAAATGCTGTTTATTACTTATTTTCAAGATAAAGTGGATTTATTTCGGTTTCATTACAAATAGGCAACCGTATACGGTGCAGTTGTTTATAGATCGTAATAAAATACGATTTGGAAAATATCTACTTAATGTATTATAGGGAATAAAGTAAATTATCGTTAGCGAGCATCTGATCGACTGCTATTATTACACGATCAAAATGTACATGAAGATAAGTGTTATGTATTTCATATATAATGTTTGAATACTATTGTCCAAACACAAGTTTTCTGAGTGCTAATACAAATAGTTATATACATGTTTCTTTGATAGCGTTGAACACCTCCGCCTTCAAAGTTTTAATCAATTTGTATATATTATTCAATATTTTCAGAATTTTTAATTTAATTTTAATTTAATTAATTTAAACAACTTAGTTTCTGTTCATATTAATGACAAGTACAATTGGTTAGAATATTTACGTACCTACTGCAAGTCATATCTTGAAGAATTTTATAAACTATTGGAAATTATTCTGCACCCAATTTTTTTTATATGGAAAAAAAGAAAAACGAATGGTTTGCTCTATATCAGCGGTAACTCGTGGCCCACGGGTCGCTTGCGGCCGTCTAGAACCTTTGTGCTGCCCGTGTAGTTTTGTCAAGAAATGTTTCATAAAAAAACTTTATCGTCCCGTTGCAGCGGTCGATTTCACCAACTACTTTTTGATTATTATTATTATTATTGATGGAGCCTTAACCCTTAATTCGGGAGGTCGAACGAATCGTACGTTATTTAAATATCGACTTATTTAAACAAAATAATATGAAATTAAATAACATAACAGAACATTATGATTAAGTAGGAAGCAATTTACTAACATGAACAAAAAACTGAAAATTTTGCAAAGGTTTGCTTACTGTTACATTTCGATTGTTTTCTTTTGGTGGTTTCACTAATCGCAAAACTGATTGTATAATAGTGAATCTGTGACGTGGTATACTAGAACCTACCCCAACCCCAATAGCTCGCAGGTACTCACCGGAAGGGTAATGATTGACACCATGCTAGTTACCACACTGAATGGAGGGTAGATACTTGGAACCTCGATACCCTGACTCTAATTCGCTTAAAAAATATATACCACCTCCCGGTTAATACAGCGTCATTGGTTTCAAAGTTAAGTTTACAAAATAATCCTTTCTTAGAGGTATCGCACGACGTCTATCCCCCAACTGCCCGCCACCACTTATTAGATACTCAAATGGCCCGATACCTTAAAAAGGTTGTCGACCCCTGCTCCATAACAAGTGACAATTAAACTGAATTATTATGAAACATTCCCTATAGTTCCGCATCTTGTGTGCAAAATGAAAACACAAAGGTAACTTTCTTGGTGTTCTTTGGTTTGGAAGTATTGGTCGGATTATTTTGAATTAGAACACGTATTTGAAGTGCCGCTATGCGCAGTTTTTTTCCATTAAAATACATTGTTGTAATTTATTTCCCTATTTTTTTAAATTACTAACGTATTGTGTATCTTTAGAAAATAATATATTATTTTATTATTTTAAGCACAAAATAAGTTTCTAAATTATGCTTCCGAATATTTTTTTAGAGTCACTAGCTTCTGTTCTATCTGCAATGGAAACGATAGATAATACACAGCTCTATGCAGAAATATCTCTTAATTAGAGACATAACACATTTTTAGTAATTGCTTAATTTGCACAGGATTTAAGGGCAGAATTTTGTTTGTATATATGTATATATACACAGGGAATTTTTCTTTTTAGTATACATTGCCTATGTATACTTTTAAAAAGAACGCCTCAATTACGCCTATTATGTAGGCAACCAACTATACAGAAAACTAAGCAATCTGTGATCAAAACAATTCAATTAATTCAAGGTTAAAAAATAAAATTTGCCTTTATTTAGTATCTTTTTGCTATTTTTATACAACCATGTACAGTAAAGACGAAAAAGTGGAAAGTCTAATGTGGTATCAGAATGGTAATAGCTTAAGAACTGTGAAAGAGTTATTTTCACTAAAATATTCAGAAAGACCTATTCCTTGTATTCGAACCATACAAACCATTGTTAGAAAATTTAAATCAGAGGGATGCGTAATAAATTCCCATAAAATAAGAACTAAAAGTAATCACGGTTTAACCGAAGAAATGAAATTAAATATTTTATACTACGCTGAAGAAAACCCCATAGTATCACTGCGAGAAATAGGTTCACATGTTTCTAAAACCTCGGTACTTATAACACTAAAAGAATTTAAATATAAATCGTACAAATTTTCGAATCACTAACAACTATTCGATGGAGGTAAAGACAAAAGAACAATCTTTTTTGAAACATTCTTTAATTTGCTGAATGAACATGAATACATTTTAAATAAGATAGTTTTTAGTGATGAAGCAACTTTCACAATAAATGGAGAAGGCAATTCACAAAATTTTCGGTATGTTTTATAATTCCTCATCTATCCACTATCCAGTATGCTGATAAACTTATTTCTTAGATATTGGACCCTCACTAACTGCCATTCACAAAACTTAACTCACAATCAATACACTGGGAAAGTTAACGTGTGGCTAGGAATAGTTGAAAATAAGCTTATCGGTCCATATTTTACTAATGGTAATCTCAATACAGCCAAATTTTTAGAGCTATTAAAGAACGACATTATTCCGGCAATAGATAACTTAAACATCGATGACCCGTGGTTTCAGATGGATGCTATAAGAAACTTTCTAAACGACAGGTTTCCAGGACATTGGATAGGAAGATTCGGTCCTATACCGTGACCCCCGCGTTCTGCAGATTTGTCGCCCAATGACTTCTTTGCTTGGGGATATCTGAAACCAAAATTTATACAAATATTCCAATATGAAGTTTGATGAATTAAAAGATCACATACGTACCGAATGCAATAGCTTGAATCCCGACTTTCTTCCGAATGCTGTGCGTGCTTTTCAACACCGTTTAGGTTATTGTTTAGAAGTAGCAGGTGGCCATTTCGAATACTTGTTGTAACTGTTGTTTTTATTTTCATTTCCGTTTTCTGTTATTGATATTTAATGTTTTACAATAATAATCGTCGTTGTTGTTCAACTCATTTTGATTTACATATTTAATATAAACACTGCATCAACATAACCTTTTCATACTCAAACAATTCACAACTACAGTGACGTTAGCTTCTGTTTTTTAGTTGTGGGTATAGTTGGTTGCATACACAATAGGCGTAATTGACGCGTTCATTTTAAAAGTATACATAGGCAATGTATACTGAAAAGAAAAATTCCCTGTATGTATATTTAATGTTGGAATAAAATTATTTAAGTTGTTATTTGCTATTGTATTATGAAAGCTGTGTGATGAGTAATGACGCTGTGTGCCCCTAATTTATTGTGAGTTATTACTGAAGCCGTGTGCTTAGTAATAGTACTGTATGGTCTTAATTTGTGTGTGCTTAATAATGGTTATGAACCTAATTAAATATTTAGCTGTGTGTTCAACGTCTATTGTGGCTTTAAAAGCTGTTATTTCTGCTGTGTACTTGTTGGTAGTGTTTTATACTCATCTAGCTTTGTGGTCTGCCTGAATGGCAGGCAGGCAGGTAATTCCAACGTATTCACTGTATTCGACTTTTTAATTCTACGTTTTAAGGGGAAGGTTTAATTACACTCATTTACAGGGGCAATAGGAAAGTAAACCTCTCCTAAAATTTATAACCAGCCAGATTAATGTGAAAATAGATTACATTTGCGGTGAGGTCCAGGTTCATTTTCGGGCATATGCAAAGATGAAAGCAGAAGAGACGTGCGCGTTGTATGAAATGAGATAAAGGAGTGTGCTTGATAAGAGATGTCTCCTGATGTAATATGCAGGAATACGTGAGTTTGTACTTGTAAAATATGTAGTCATTTTTTTCTGTGGTTGTATAGATTACGCCTAACACTACCAGATACGAACGCGACTGTTAACTACATATAATTAAATAGTAATTATACTCAAACTATAATATGCGCTGATTTCTATTTAATTAATTTTTGAAACAACCAACTTTGGGTGTTCTGATAGGCATCTCCTTGTTAAGATGATTAGCAATTATGTATTTAAGGAACGAATTTTATCTAACAACAAATTACTTTTCTAACCAGTCATGGATAGGCGTGCGATAAACTAGTGTAATTCATAAACCACTTCGCACAATCCACAATAATATTTAGAAATAGCAGTTTCTAAGAAATTATGAATGCCTAGGTACGTTCCCAAATAATTTAAGGCTACTGTTATAAGGATCTTTATTTGCCCTTCATAAATCTCAATTCTAGAGTGTTACATATCTTAAAAAATTAAAATGTTATTTTCTACATAAAACTACGAAATATGTAGTTTTTTTATAGATGCCGCAATTTGCCGTACTTCATAATATACCAGTACATACGAGTATATGTAAAATTAGCAGACGCTGTACTTTTTGTAGAACAGTTGAAAAACTGTGTAGAGGATAGGACTAAAGTACCATGTATTTCTGCTATAATTATCCATTGTATGCAAAGTTCAGATACAGTTTTTCATATTTTTTTAAATTGCGATTATTTGTAAACTGTGTGAATTCGCTATTTAGTTCTACTGAGTATTTTATAAAAAGATGTGTTCAAAATGAAAGTTTTGTAGTTTAGCTTCATAAATATATAAAGATGAATACAATTTTCACGCTTAACCTTATTCATTTTACAAACTGTTACTTCAGTTCACAATTTTAAAGAGGTGCAACTTTTTAGAAGGTACTTCGATCGGAGGTTCCGTTAAACAGTGGGTCCCCTGTGTTTGTGTATATTACTTAAAACGGATTACTGCATGTATAGATTGCTTAGAAGAAAACACCCCACGCTCTGTCGATAGCTAAATGGACTGTAGAGATGAGAAATGTAAAGAGGGCACTTTCAGCTCAAAATCTATTACTTTCGTTATAGATTCACCTCTGGTCACAATTAAATAATCTGTTCATAGGATTTGTTCAAATGTAATAGACAACCAATATAAAAGTAATAATTTCTCTTTAATCGATTTGGACAGGTATAATTTTTTCGCTACGTCTCGTAAGAGATAAAGCACTATAAGAAGAAAATAATTTTTTAGGTATCATCTTGAGTGATCACCAAATTAATAGTAAGCACTAATCACTCAGCTTACTATTAAACTAGGTGTACAACCGTTACTCAGCACACATACAAATTAGGAGCACACAGTACTATTACCAAGCACACAGCTTCAATAATAAATTAGGGGCGCACAGTACCATTACTGATCACAGAGCTCTAATAATACAATAGAAACCAACAACTGGAATAATAAAGCATAGCACGCAGCTGTAATTCCACTTTGGAACCATATAGAATAATTATCAATGGCAACTCAGCTTCGTATTCAATTTAGTGAACACAGTACTTTAGCGAATTTTCATATGACTCCATCGGTGAAGCTCACGTCTTCGATAAATCGTATTTCTTTCAAGATTTTCCAGTAGTATCTTGTTATGCATATGAATGGTTTTTCAAAATATTGTAATTATCTGGTTCGCACAAGTGAAAAGTGTATGTTAATTTATTTTAATAATCACATGGTAGATAACTACGTAAATCTGCAAATATATTACTGTATTTATTAATATTAGTTCTGCTGTCTGTAGTCTTGTTGTTTGAAAATCTCAGGAAAGCCTTCTACATATAGCTAAACACATTAATGATCTCGGTTTTTTAATTGTCTTTAACTACTTTGTATATACTTTGTATGTATGTACTCATAATATTGTGTTAAAACTGTCAAGTATTACCGCTTATTTATGGATTTTTGGTTGGTTAGATGCATAGGACATCTGGTTAGATCTATGTTTCCAATTTATAGACTTTTACGATTGTTTTATAAATATTCCGCAAGATGATTTTGTTTAATTTTTGTTATTGAACAGGAAATAGGTTTTGTTTATCGACTACACAATTAATACTTAGAATATATTTTACACTAATTTAAACATATAAACAATTGTAGTCCTTTTAAAAGCAATTGTACATGTAGACGGTTTATTTTAGATAAATCGTGATATAACAAACTGAACGGTTTTAACATTAATTATAACAGACGATAGTATGACACATTTGCGCTTTTCTACATCTGTGGAACATATTTATGTGTCCCCATTTGCAGTATATATTAATTTATTAAATTTACTCTCAACGGCCAAGCCCTAAACCAAGTCCAAGCCCAAGCCCGTGTCCACCAATGGCGCCAAGACCAATTCCAGCAGCACCTAGACCGATTCCGTCAACTGTTAGCAAACCAGGATTGGCTCCAACAGGTCCAACAGCTCCATTTCCAGTTACGATTCCTGAAGGTCCAACTGCACCAGCTGCAGAAACAACTCCAGAGGAGCCTACAATGACGGGTGTAGCTCTAGCCACAACGACTAGGCTGGCGAAAAGAACTACTGCGGTCTATAAGTGAAAATAAGTTAGAGTTGTAAATATTATATTTGTAATAATTAGAACTTACCAAGGTGTTCATTGTTGAATAGTTTCAGGAGATCTTGTGGTGTTGTAGCATAGCACAAACGATATATATATATATATACTTCAGGGTTGACCTTCAGAGTCAGTAACTAAGCGTATAATTCTTGTAATGAAGTAAAAAATCTGTTGCTATCTGGTTACGCCAACCCTGCAAAGTTGCGTACTCCGATTTGCTTATTTTTAATTGAAACTAAATGTCGAATGGTATTTTATTTATTAATTTTCATAATGATAGTGGTTTAACATTTTAATATATAAATATTTTATTATCGAGAAACCGTTCAACATGTGGTATTAGAAAAAACACCAATAAAATATTATTATTATTTTTTATTATTATTAGCCCGCAACATCCCATAATAAAATATTGCATAGTTATAATTATTACACGTATGTAAATTAGTGTTTTAGACTATTTTCCTGTTATTAACAAGAACATTTAAATTCTTAATAATTATTTGCGTATTTTGCCCAAAATATGCGAATGAGTTCATTGATAGGTTATTTAAATATGCAGAAGTATTAAAATGTTTACATATTGATGTAATTTTATGCAATACGTGATTTTTTTTATTCAAGTGTATCCTACACTTTGCTGTCAAATATAATAATTTTTTGAATATAATTTTTCTCACGTGTTGCGAATGTGCTCTGGTGCATATATTTTCTTTTTATCCTAGTCTAAACAATACGAAATGTGAGATATGATGAAATAATCTACGGCGTTGCAAAGAGCGGTGAATGCCTAAGAAAGCAACTACAGTAAGGACGGCAATTGCAGTCAGATATTTGATTTATACGAAACACATAAGAAAATAAACTTTCCCTTTGAATAGTAAGTTACTAAACCAAATTATTGTTTCTTAACTCTGTGTGATATTAATTGTACGCGTTAAGAAAATAATTTTTTATAGTTTTTCAATTTTTATGTTTTAAGAGATTATAACGCTGTATAATAATTACCTTACCTAACCCCTAAAGTATAAACAAATATGTAATTTCTAACCATAGTTATCATTTCTTGTTAACGAATGTATGAAAACAGTGCCGAAGAGGAAAGTGCCCCGAAACAAAGTGTCAGTGACATAATTCAGTTAAACAAAGTATATTTTATAAACCAACAAGATTTATGAAACACAACTGGTTAACTCATATGTCAGATGTTTATTCGATTTTAATAGTAAAAGTGACTAGCTTTTCTTCCAAATGATACACAACATTTCTCAGTATTACCAGTTAAACAACAGCAATTTCTACACGGATATTATTTATATTTATTACTTAATGAAAGGTGTTTTGGTAATTTAGCAAACATCATATTCTTAGGTACGAGAGTCGTTTTTATATTACAGGCTGGGCATGAAAACAAAAGACACTATACTCTGTCTCAGAGGTTTACCTAGCTATCGGATAAGCCCATATAATTTTCTTCGACATAAAAAATTCATTCAATAATAATAACAATAAGATTTAATTTTAACAAATATGTTTTAATAAATCAGTTTAATATCCTGTTATATATCATAATCACTGCTATCAAGAGTATAATTGGAGTCTGAATCCAAACCTAAAGTATTTACAATTGGATTTATTTCTTCACACGTTCACGTTCTCTCACTCTTCAGTTAATTTTTCAGCGTGTTCAAAAGCTTTTTCCACATTTCTTCATAATTTATTTACGATGTCAAACAAAAATAAATTTATATACTACACTGCACCAACTAGTTGCCTAAATCAATAAAGATTATTAACCCCATGGAGTATTAATACTCCTATAAATGATCATTAGAACTGCATTATTGTATTGGTAATGCGCTGTATACCATGGAAAACATAATTAGGGAATCGTTAGTGGATGACACATATAAACCGAACAAACAATTTTAAGCTTAAGTAGAAAGCATTTTTAGTTGAGTCACAATGTAAGTACGATACTATATTTAATTTCAGCTTGGTAATATAACTTTGCTAGATAAAGTTATATTGGATAATTTAGATTATTTTGGAACTAATTTATAGTAAATTATCTAAATGTTCAAAATAAATGAAAATAACTACGGCCCTTTAAGTAAAATCTGACAGGTCGATGTTTAAGTTCGTACAGTTTGCATTAATCCGGTAGCCAGGTAAACCTGCGAGATGGACTATACATCAGCAACAATAATATATTGTTATTCAATATAGTACCTTGCTTTTGAATACAGGTAGAGAAGAATGTAATAAGGGGACAAAAGTACACATTGCTACAATTAATAATACAAGGCAGAATTCGAGGAAAGCGAAGTGTGGGCAGGCGTAGATTATCCTGGCTTAGAAATTTAAGAGAGTGGTTTCGATGCAGTAGTGCAGAATTCTTTAGAGTGGCGGTTAATAAAGTCCGAATAGCCATGATGTTTCCAACCTTCGGTAGAAGAGGAATCATGAATACCATAATTTCTGTGGTACTGGAAGTTGTAAATCAGCGTTTACATTAGGCATTACTTTCGATCGCGGGCGACGCAAGTTGTTCAACTAAAAAGGTTTACATGAATGAGTTCAATCGTTCAACATTTTAGTTGTTCAAGATGGCTGAACTAAGGCGTAATAAAGAAATTAAATGTTCAACTTGAAATATATTTATTGAATGAATTCATGTTGTTCATATAAATCTATAAATTGCTTAAATTTTTCGGTAGACTAGATTATTTTTCTATTTCGGTTTTATAAAGCCGTTCTAAGCGCACTGTTTTAGCTTAAAAACAGTAAGTTAAGGAGGCCTATAATCGTACTGTTTTTAGTTTGTTTTTTTACGATGTTGGTAGTTCGATTTGAATTTGAAAGTTTGAAATGTCAGTTTCAGCCACCTGTCAGTGCTGCCATAAGTGTTTATAAAAAGTCCCTAGTAATCGATTTGACGTAAAATTTTCTACATAAATTTATTTAAAATACTCTTAAACTTCCTCAATAGAAAAAATAGTATAAAGAACACGTTTCATAAGTCCACTTGTCGCACTCGTCCGTTGAAAAACTCGACGCTTCGCGTCTCGTTTTTCAAACTTGGACTCGTGCGTTAAGAAAAGGCCTTATGAAACTAGTTCTTTAATATACTATTTGGACACAGTTAAAACAGTGTATTACTTTCAACACAAATATTATTCTTTATTTTCGCTATGCACGTGCATTTCAATTGGTCGAAAACGAGTTTACACTATCAACTGTAGTAGAAACTATCCCGTCGATCAACTAAAAGTAAACGACAAGCGGGGCAGCTGCCCCTTCCAAGGTAAAATAAATTAAAATAAAACAGAAAAAATATATTACAATTTACTTTCGGCTTAGACGGCGTCGTCATTTGGCAACTACAGCCAGAATTATTAGGTAAGGACGTCCTGTAGCTTGTCTGCCTTTACAAGCATTTGCTTTAGAAGTTTGAGCAACATTTGTTCGTAGGCCCTGCCTGCCTAAACAGGGCCGTGTGCTTAGATTATTTAAACCTTGGGGTGGACAAGTATTTGATCTTAATGTATTTTGTTTGCCAGGACAATAATACTTAATCGGCTTATGCCTGTTAGTTGTTTGTGAACCCATACAAACTAACGTTTCGCAAGACATTGCAGCTTGTATCTTCAGAGTGAATGGAACACTGTGTGTATTCTATTTACTATTCTATTCACCAGCGTTACTGGCCGACAAATGCGCAGAAGCAACACTCCAGTCTCTAATTATTGCTTACTCAGATTCCATCATATCATCTTTAGAAGTCAGATTTTCTGTAGACAAATCGCCTGGATCTTCATTGACACATTTCCATCCGATTAACATGAGAGATGTTTCATCGGATGAATGGAATGAAAGTACCTCATCTTGTGCAACTTTTTACAATTTTGAAGGCATCGAAGGAGTAAGGGAATTGTGGTTCATAATGTGGAATAGCCAATAGTTAATATTAAACACTTAATTACTACAAAAAGTATATATTTTAATTACATGAAAATTATCGGCGAAGACAAAAACGGTATTCTATAATACGCGATTCTCCTCTATTTGATATTACAACAACTTTAATCCGCTGAATTTTCTTTCCCTAATAGTAATTTTTAAAGTTCGTAAACAAAAATAGTCACTGGGTGCCATATTTTGACCATAAGGCGGGTATTCAATTTCTCCGAAGCCTCAGTCGGCACTGGCGCATTATCATGCAAGCAATGCATTAAACTTGCATAATATTTCCCAATTACTGTATTATCCTTCTGTACTTAATCAGTCAGGGAAAGGTTCTGACAGTTCCAAAAAACTGCCATTACTTTTCCTGTGGGAATGACTTTGAACGTGGTGGGAGGGCTGGAGCCCCTACATGCCACTGCATCGACTCTTGTTTCGATTCAGGTTTATAATAATGGATCCAGGTTTCCTCTCCAATTCACAAGTTGGTTGATAATTTAATCTGGTTCGTCTCCGAAACTCCCCAAAAATTGTTCACTTGCGTTTATCCGAACACGCATTTGGAATGTTGAAATCATTCGCGAGACTTATCTTGCAGTAACCTTCGTCACACTAAGGTCCTCATGTAGAATTCTAAAAACCTTAGTTTCTGAAACTCCTAATAAAGCTGCTAACTGCCGCTTCTTTAATCGGCGGCCTTGGCGGGGATCATGATCCAATGAATCACTACCACGTTTAAATAGTTTTGGTAACTTGCCTATAGTTGACTTAAAAGCGCAATCATTCTCGTACACAGCCAACATATCTTCAATAATCATTTTTGGAGTATTTCTTTCTTTTTTAGGAATTTTGTGGCAGCTTAGCGTTTAATTTTACTCATTTTGATAAGTTAATAATGTGTTTCAACACGAACTAACTTTGAATGTAATTAATAATGTTGCAGTTGCTCTGTAAATTGGCATAGAACTTACCAACGTATATGTCATTCAAAAAAACTGACACGTGAAATTATAACAAAATTAAAACCGGCTTAGTCCGACAATGTGTAAACGACCCCTTCTGACTTTATAGCCAAAACTTAGGAGATCGCGATTCCAATGTATTGTTAAAATGTGTGCCTAAAAACACTATACCCCTAACACTGGCCGGTAGAAATGTAGCAAATTATTTATTTCTTTTTTTTAGGATTACACCAATCAAGCTGGTATTGTATCAAATCAAAGCTATAAAATTAACTGTTTTAACATAGCGGTTCGTTGTTTTGTTGCACTTCAAAACTTTTTGTTAGAAAACCTAATTATTTTACCGAAAAAATATTAAGGCTTAGTAGCACATACGAAAAACTTCTATCTATAAACTTTTTTGTCT
Source organism: Limonius californicus (assembly GCA_014611495.1). Lineage (NCBI taxonomy): Eukaryota > Metazoa > Arthropoda > Insecta > Coleoptera > Elateridae > Limonius > Limonius californicus. The sequence goes on along the minus strand of JABXWE010023645.1, from coordinate 3,519 downwards.
AACAGGGTGAATATTGTTGGTTTTATAGTAGACGGTTTGTGTAGTTGATAACCAAACACGAAGAACATTTCTACGAAAGTTTATGTACTAACTACACCGGTTGTCTAATTAAAGCGTATTCAAAATATACTAGATAGACTTTAAATGTTGCTAAATCCACAAAAATCGTATAGAACCCACTTTCAAAAAAATTTTAGAAGGTATGTCGTCATATTTCACATGTTTTTTTATTGGATAAAATAATAAATATAAATAATTTTAATTACAACCCCTAAGTTGCATCATATAATTACACTATTATTCATGATGCGTATTCACACTTTCATGAATTTTGCTACAATTGGAGTTTGATTTAATGAATTTGCAGCAAAAATGCACAAATTTTTACTACAAGACAGGAAAACCCATCACCGGTTTAATTTCAAAACCTCATAGGTTAGTACTACAAAACTTTTCATGATTTAAACTAAATTTCCTATTGTATTAGAATTCAGATTACTCGATGTTTTTATTTTTAATACAAATCTAAATCTGTTTATAATTTTGATTAACTATTGACTGGAGAAGTACCTATCTAAAAATTTTCCTATTTATGTTTCTTTTTATCATCATAAAACTAAATTTCTCTATTTTATATTAATAAAATGTTCTTATCTGGATATAAATGGTATTAACAGAATTAAAAATTGTTATCATGTATTGTTTACATTATATTTAGACAAGTACAAGATACAAATCTGATCTTGGGTATGACATTTATTATTAGTACAGCTTAATTTTGTTCATTATTATGAAATTGTTTGCAGATGTTTTATGTTAATTCAATTTTAATTGAATGAATTCTTACGCTAAATATTTACTCGATCGCCATGTTCTTAGGCTGGAAAAAAAATTCGAAGGTTATTATAAGTGAAAAGATTATAAAGATCTTTCAAATATGACGTAAAGATTTTATTTCTTAAAAATGATTGTAGTTATAGTTATTCATCCGCAGAGTTAGTTCCTATTAACTTTATTTTTTAAGAAATAACGGTGTTGTCAAAGACAACAGCATGATTCCCATCTACCCAGCTTATCCTGGTTCAACACATTTTGTGTTTTCCACGGGTCTAACCTGCCCTACCCTTGAAAAATCTCATGCCCTAACTATAACTAAGACACCACCTTTACTGTGAGAAAGCGCAGTGTTCAGGATTAGAACCCGAACGCCTGTTGAATATCTTCGAAGTAAGCGCCTCGGCCACTACGCTACCGCGGTGTTTTATATATATTATATATATATATAATTTTATCCAAATCTTTGACGTGGCCCGTTTCTCTAAATTTTCTATTAATTATGGTTACAGTGGACCGCCTAACAGGTTCACGATTTGGATGTACAGTATTAAATAAAGCGCACACATGCTCGTGAGTTCTCTTTTTATCACCGTACCCGATCATCATCAAAACTTTGATACGTTCAGTTTCTGTTAAACGTACCATGATTAGAAATTCGTATTTAACACAGGACACAGACTAAATTTCAATCACTTATTAATGCTAACTGTTACCGAATTGACATTACATATTTGCATTTGTTCAATTTGAAACATTTTCCAACAATTGCCTACTATTGTATTTTGTTTATCTTGCAATAAGTGTAACTGATGAAAAAGGCTGCCAGTGACAAAAATAAATGTTTATCGTGATTGTTCTTGAAATTTTTATTATGCAAATGTATGATATTTTTACATGGCTGTATAGAGAATAAAAGCACTAACTTGTCATACAATAAAAAATATAGGTTGCCATTTAAAAAAAATGTCGATGGCGTCATAGCTAAAACATATCACAATAAAAAAAAATGAAAAACGCCAAATTGTAGCAAATAACTTGATGGGAAACTTTTGCTAGAAACTTTTTTTCGTAAAGTTATTATTTAAGGCTGTGGCATCGATGTTCCTTACTTTTTATTCACCCCGCATATCCATTTAATTCAAAACGTTTGGGTAAACTATATTGCCTTCGGCTAACGAAAGTGAATTAGCGAAGCTGCCATTAACGGTGTTCTTCCGAGAAAATACCGAAATCTTTGCGTTACTAGTCAGCATAAAAACATTTCTTCCTGAAGCTGCATATCGAAGCTAGGGAATGAGCCACGTTTCCTTTTTAAGAAGTGAAATCCCCTTACACCAATCTTCTCATGCACTCTCGTTAGCCGACGACAATAGATCGCCTTACATGTTAGTGAACCAGTATTGAAATAATGATTCCATTCGTCAATTACTGCCCTAAAACTACCTTTGTAGTAGATTTTAAGAGCAAAAATCCTTTTATTTAGCTGTTACTTCACTAACAATTACATATAAATAAAAGCCGGAAAATTTAAACTCTATGGGGCGATTGAAAACAACATCTTAGTGCATTTCAGTGTTGAATACGAAATGCAATGGGTAACTTTTAACCCAAAACCGCCAAAGCAATGTAGAAATGGTCACTCTAATATTAATTTTTAAAATGTGTTCTTTTACAGTAAATTGTAGTTATCTATGAGACATATTGTGTTTTCACTGTATCTAAATGGTAATGCGGGTACTATCATTTAACAAAACTGTGGTATTGCACATTTGATTAATATTTATTTAAAATATTGAAATACGTGCATTTTATACACATTAATTTATTTTGTTACCTTCAGTATTTGGTTTTTCTGTATATCTACTATTATTTGCCCAAAATTATCAAGCGATTAGATGTTTCAGTTCAGTATAGACAAAAACACGATTTCAATTATAATATTTTGTTGAAAATAATTAATATTTTATTGAAAATAATTTCACTGCTTCAAGTGTTTAATTTATATAGTTATTATACCGTCTCAAATAAAAGTTAAAGATTTGCAGTTATTGATTTTTCTTTAAATATCAACGGCGAATATTTATTTAGAAGCATATGAAAAATTAAAACTAAGCCACAAATGTTATAAATTTAAAAGAAATAACGGAAAACTATTTTTTTAAACATAATACTAACATGTTTTTCTGTTTCAAGGATTCAAACCTGATACACAGGGTGTTGAAAAAATCATATTTCTTGGTGATTTTCAGTATAAATATTATTAAACTTGAAAAAGAAAATCGCTTATATCTCTCATGAGGTTTGTTTGGGTGGCCCATGCTGACTAAGACTTTTGACTTTTTTTTAATGTACTGGATTATTTAAATTCTTAAGCTACCAGTAACTTACACTGATTTTCTTAATGCTATGATAATATAATACTAGCAAAAAAGCAGTCAGTAATGGTAAACGAATATGCAACAAATATACTTACAAAGTTTCATAAAATGTCGAAGTTGTCTGCAAGCTTAACCGTTTTCTGATCGGAGTGTGCACTTCCTTTTCTTCATCAATTGCCGAGATGTTGTTATCTGCATTAAAATCATTATATTAATATTTTTTTAACTAAAAATACAATTTATGAAAGTAATATTAATACCAAAGCGGCTACTTATGTATTTTAAACATAGTATTTAGAATATG